>BTPG01000226.1:0-17500 GCA_036245525.1 Semisulcospira habei | reverse complement strand
AATCTCCACACTTCCGACTATCAGCCAACAACCTCGCGCGAACTGCATTCGCCTGGAATTTCTCTCTCAGGTATTTAAAAAAAAAAGTAAACACATTTTCAGTCATCCTTTTGTATGAAATTGGTAATATAGGCTGAACGCAACGCGTGCATATAGCTATGTTGTTGCGTAACCCCCTAAATTTCGAATGCGGTCAGTACGTGATAGGGCCTTCGCTTCAGCTGAATTTTCCTGTCGTTGATATTATCTAACTTATGCAATTATTCAGTTATGTTTTGTATGAAACTGGTACCAGCGGTATCACAGAACACCTACATATAGTTCTTTTTTTTTTTTGGAGTAGCCCCATAAATTTTATTGACATATTTTTGTTTAGAGGTTTAATTGAATGAAGATTAGGGTATGTTTGTTCTCAGAAATGTGATTGGCCAAAGATTTATTTGGGGGAGAACGCTTTGCTCAGCGAGTAACGTTGTCATCGTAGCATTTAATAAGGGCGTCTACTTATCACACGCCACCTTGGTAAGGTACGACAAGGGGACTCCCGTTGCCTTGAGAACGGACGACTAGGGGAAAACATCGAATAGAGCCAGGCCAATGAGAAAAAAGTGTAAAGAGAGTGAACAACTCTATGTCTGTTGGCAGTTAGTCTAATGGAGTCCATTATTCATCGACATTTCTGATATATCTGTTTTCACCGGCCGAAAATATCGAACGTCTGGGATGGGAGTGGGGGGGGGGGGGCGGGGGGGGCGTGTTGGGGGGAGTGGGGGTGACTGAGCGAACCTTTTCACTGACGGAACAAATCAAACGATGAGGGGAGGGAGGAGATTATCAAAACAAGGAAGGTGGAGGGGGTGGTCCACACTCTCAAAGGGCGGATGTGTGTGTGGAAGGAGAGGGGGGGGGGGCACACTCTCCAAAGGGGGAGGAGGAGGATATTTCTGATTCAAAAGGGAAAATGACAAGCCACACTGATCTTACGCAACGTGAGCCTTGAACTATCATGACTGGTCTGCCATTCCCCATAGCTTGTAGTACACAGTAGTGGGATAGTCATTATAGAGATTAACCCCTTACCTGTCGAGATAATAGTAACACGGTTCAGCTGCAAGAGACATAGATCCTCATGAGCCCCCGCAGTCGCGGGGGCTCATGAGGATCTATGCCTCTTGCTGAGACCAACTTGTACCCATGTTTCCCGGACGGTTGCTGTTCTGGTCGTTGAATGAATCAGTATTTCGGAAACAAAGTGAGCGTCCAGTGGCAGGGAAGGGGTTAAGTTATGCCTGACCTCCCGTTGACGCAAAATAACTCTCGAGTGCTCAGTTCCACACGTAAACTGCCAGTTGTACCGAGCCCAGCGCGAGTGATTGACTGCCAGTTGTACCGAGCCCAGTGCGAGTGATTGACTGCCAGTTGTACCGAGCCCAGTGCGAGTGATTGACTGCCAGTTGTACCGAGCTCAGTGCGAGTGATTGACTGCCAGTTGTACCGAGCCCAGTGCGAGCGATTTATTCTGTGTAACGGGAGGTCAGGTGGAATGTAATTTGATTTATTTTATACATTTTGGAAGTGTTTTAACTAGAATCGACCTTTTTTCTCCAAGTTGTGCAGTGCCTATGCCGGCCTTGTGTTGCCCCCCCCCCCTCCCCTCCTCACACACCCAACACACACACACACGCAAACCTCACACACACACAACATCCCGCATGTGTCAGTGTGTAGCCGAATCTGTGTTTTTATCTTGGACACATTTATCGCCAAAGGTCGTCACAAGGATCGTGTGCCAAACTATTAACAAGAAAGGCTCACTTGTATGACCGATTTACATATGAGTGACCTTTGTGACAAAAAGTAAAGGGCTGGCTTCTGTACCAGCAAAATCCATGTTTTATCAAAATTTGTCAACCGCCGTGACCCTTGACCTTTGCGATGAGTCGACTAAATTAATATGCATAGGAAGGTCTTATCATCTTACCTTTATTACCTTTGTGTTAAATGTGATTGAAAAGTTTGCAAAAATGTTAATAATAACTACAATTCTATCAAAAGTTGGCATTTTACACACATTTGCCGACCTCTTGTGACCCTTGACCTTTCCAAGGGGCCATTCAAATTAGTATGTATACCATCAGGTATCGCTGTACCAAGTTTGGGTTTGAAGTTGTGAATATTATATGAGAAAAACCATATTTTGTCAATATATGGCTATTTTAGACCTATTTCCTGATCTCATGTGACCCTTGACCTTTTCCCAGGGGTCAACCAAATTAGTATGTATAGAAAGGTCTTACCATCAGGTATCTTTGTACCAAGTTTGGGTTTGAAGTTGTGAATAGTATTTGAGAAAAATAAATTTTGTCAAAATATGGCTTTAAAAAAAAACTAATTCCTAATCCCTTGTGACCTTGACCTTTGTGAGTGGTCACTGAAATTGGTATGTTTTGAAAGGTCTTGCCGCAAAGTACCGTTCAGCCAAGTTTGAAGACTGTGGCTTGAATAGTCTCGGAGAAAATGCCAAAGTTAAAGTTTACCACGGACGACGACGGACGGACGACCACTGGCCCAAAACAGACGCACTTTTGCTTCGCACGTGAGCCAAAAATTGTTGTGAAATGTTTTTTTTTTTTTGTGGGGTTTTTTTGCTAGGTGAAATTGCTAAAAGTATACAATTAACAAAAAACAAAAAAAAAACAAAAAAAAACAGCGCTGAATATAAAAACTTTTATTTGTCTTTAGTAATAACAAGAAAATACACACACAGGTTATATTTGTAAACATTGATGAAAATGTAATAATAATAATAAATAAATCCGCGCATTAAATAGGCGCTTTATCCCCCCCAAAATCGGCTCAAAGCGCCGCCGCGAACTGAACCCAACAAGCACGCTCACGTGAATCACGCGCATTCCCTCACACACTGTACATAAACACAGAACATTCACGTGGTGCTAAGGGCAAGCTCAAGCGAGCTACTGAAGTTTTGGAAATTCAAATCGTTTATATTTAAAATTTGATTAAGGTTGTATACTATACCTACATTTTTTAATTGAAAACTGCCGCTTATAGGGTTTTTTGAGAGCCTTATTGAGTCTGGAGACTATTGCCACCCTGAAAGACCCATGGTCCCGGGCATATTTGTAAGTTTGAGCCTTCTGCGTGACCTACCCCATCAGCAAAAACACGCAAAATAGCTGATTTCAGAACACAACAAAAATTTATCGAATAGTGTGTTAAAATGATAAAGAAACATTTTGGTCACTTCATAAAGTATGTTAGTATTTTCTCGTAAAAAAAGTGTGTTCTGATAATTGGAATTCTAACTGTAATCGAGAAAAGTTTATGTTGTAAATTCGCAGATTGCCCGGATGTTATCAATAACATTTTAAGTGTTTGCAATGTTGGGCAATTGCGCAGGCCCTTTTTATTCGATAAAATCGTACTTTAGATCATATCACACACATTATTTATGAAAAAATGGGGGGGTCCCGCGCAAAAATTGGCACTTTGGGTCGTTTGCGAGTGCGTTTTCAAAAAGGGATACAAGCGATGTCTGACTTCCGGCAGATCATATCTCCGCCGTAGCTGTCCCAAGCCCGCATGAGAAAAGAGGAAATCAACTACCAAACCAACAAGTATAACCTACGCCCAAACTGTTGCAAACTACTAGCCTTCGATCACTATTAGTGACATTGAGAAAGTAAACTGGAACAAACAACAACGGGAGATACGGGATGAGAAGGTTTATCTATAAGTAATTAAATGCACCAGTTATCACTTAGTAGTTGAGTTAGTGCAGTGGTAAAATACTCATTTTGCCACGCAAGGTAACCAGGGTTCAATCCCCGTAGATGGATATTTTTTCCCTGCTCAAAAATTTGAAACCAATACAGTTGCTACTTCGCTAAATGAAACAAACGCACACACACAATATATATATATATATATATGTTCTTTTTTTTTAATGTAAAATATGCCATTATCATCACCGTTGTAATGTGGATGTTAAACCATGAACCAACCAACAAACCACTTTCAGTCTTGGATAAAAATGCATACTGGTTACCTCGGTACATTTGTTCATTTATTTTTTTTTCAGCCAGGCATTGTGAGCATGTTTACATTCATTCAATCATTCACAGATTCACTGATGAAAAAGCACACCAAAGAGTGTTGTCACAGAGTGTTTTTATTTTTATTTTTCTGGCATCATCTACAAACATTAATTAATGAATAATGTGAATTTGTTTTAATATACCTGCTGCAAGCAATGCTACATGCTCCTTTGGTGTATCCGTGAAAGCAGGTCGGTGAACATCTCTGGTTGAAAGATGTTTGTCAACAGATTGGTAGTGGATGTACCTGTGTCTCCAGCTGAATCTCAGTTTCCCAGCAGTTTTTGGTTACAAATTATATGGAAACAAAACAAATGTCACATGTTTCAATATGCCCCGTTATGTTTGCACATGATCATTGTGAGTAAAGAATAATATCTTTGTTTATTTTCAAAAGAAACGCTGTATTTGCAGACATTCATTTAAAGTATACATGTACAGTCAAGTATGTTGAAAGCATATTAGGCTACAATGCACATAGGCACCCATACAAAAGTAACTACCTCAAATACAAAATGTTAAATGTTTAGGGCTTAACATCTTTTGTCCATAAGGTGATTTCAAAGATGGGTCACAGAAATAGGGTCTGAACAAATTTTGACCCAAGCTGTATTCGAAGCCAGGACCTTTGGGATGAGAGTCAAACACACTACCACCGAGCCACCCAGCTCCCCCACAAAATACAGCTTTACTGTGGAACAACATATTTCCACTACATTATTCACATTTACATTGACAAAGTGCTGACTTTATACAAGCTAGTGGGTGGAGAACAGTGGAGCTGAAGTCATTTTCAGTTGTGTGCATGCCAACCGAGACTGACACCGGCAACCACTTGCTCATGAGGTATTTATTTGGGAGCCAACTACACAGTATATAAAAGAAGGGGGATAGGAGAGAAGGAATGACAGACTTATCATTTAGAGCCTTCCACTACATATATTATTTCCCTCATATATATATAACACGAAGAGTTTTTGCGTTCCCGGCTGACGGCCATCTTATTCTGTATTAAAATTTCACTGATGACACGGAATGCTTAACACAATATATATATATATATATATATATATATATATATATATATATATATATATATATATATATATATATATATATATATATATATATATATATATATATACACATACATACATACATACATACATACATACATGACATACATACATACATACATACATACATACATACATACATACAGAGAGAGAGAGAGAGAGAGAGAGAGAGAGAGAGAGAGAGAGAGAGAGAGAGAGAGAGAGAGAGAGAGAGAGAGAGAGAGAGCATCACTGAAGTCCTGATATAACTCAACATTGCACATCCCACTACGTTATAACAGTGAAATTCAGTGTCCAGCCACCACTACACTACACACATAACACAAAATCAAACAATACTGTTACCAGTACCACACTCTGTCCCATTGCAGCACAACTAAGTGAAATGCAGTCTCACGCCCCATAACATATACTGCACAATGCTGATGTCAACATAAAATACCGTAACAACTGCATAACAAGGGTAAAATGCACTGTGTCACCTAGTCTGCATAATATAGGCATGCACACCAAACAATACTTTTACTGC
This sequence comes from Semisulcospira habei, assembly GCA_036245525.1. Classification (NCBI taxonomy): domain Eukaryota; kingdom Metazoa; phylum Mollusca; class Gastropoda; family Semisulcospiridae; genus Semisulcospira; species Semisulcospira habei. The sequence continues at coordinate 11,777 of BTPG01000226.1, read as the reverse complement.
TCTTGATACAAAGTCTGTGCAGTCGACCATATCACAACACTGCAAAATACATCAGTGCTACGCTGGCAGAGTGCCTGCAATACAACCCGAAACGCTGAAGGTAAATTCTTTGTAAGGCACTGCAACACTAACCTGCGAAAGTTTTGTTTTTCTAAAAGAGTTGCCATTGTTTGGAATGAGTTACCAGTTTCATTAAAAAAAGCACCTAACATAAATTTTTTACAAACCAGATGGACGAATTACCAAAATTTAAAGAGTTTTTCTATTCATATGATGAATGATTTATAGGAAAATTTCATGAATAGCAGACTCATAAAGTAACTTCAGAAAGAAAGGACATTTGCAAAGGCCTCACGGCCTATTTTGTCCTCACACTACTACAGTCTGCACCATGCCGGCCATTAATATAAGCAATACTCTTCAAAAACTCAACATGGTGCAGGCTATCGTGTCACAACTGATTGCACATTGCATAGCAGCTACCACACACAACCTGGTACTGTGCACAATGTTGGCTTCAGTTTTACTTTGTTTATTTAATTTTGGACCTGCTGGGGGCATGAGAAAAATCACAAAAGAACTTACATGATTGCGCTCAAAAATTAACTACACATGTACACATGTTCCTTAGACAGCACAAATGACTTGTATGGACACAGATCATAGTTAGGTCATTCTGTTTGCTGGTATGTGTCATGTACAGTACGTCTGGAAAACGTGTGAAATGAACCATGTGATTAGCAATTCTGATACGATAAGTAAAGCTACACAGCTGAAAGTCAACGATTGACAGGAAGAAAAAAATAATAAAACAAACAAACAAAGTACAGTACATATCATATGCCTATGATCAGTTATCACCCAACCAATGAAAACTGCTGTGACAGATGGAGGGCAATGCAAGAACTACATGGTCAACTCACTCTTTAGAAGTATTGCGATTTTCATTGAGCAAGTCCACATTTGGTATATTTTGAGCAGAGGGTTTAATGACATATGTATATATATATACTACATACCTACCCCCCCTCCCCCCGCACCCGCACCCCCCCCCCCCCCCCCTGGCTGCATTTCTATATTTTGGCACACCCCCTCTTCAGAAAGGACCCATGGGTGTTATACTCTGAGGCCAACGACCATTTTCAGAATGTATATCATTTATAATCATGCAAAGCGGAGCAGTGATAAGTTTTCTCCTTGTTTCACACCGACGCTGCAAAAAAAATCTATCTGTACCACTGTTTCCTAACCCATAATAGTCAGCTGTGGAGTACATATTTTGAATGACTGATGTATGCCAGTATTTCGGAACTTGTCACAAAAAAGACCTGTTTATATGCTGAAATGTCTTCGAAAAATGAACACATTGGCAGTAAAGGGTTTTTTCCCTGGATAATCAAAAATACAAATTAAGCTGCGTTTCCAAATCGTGACATGACAGGAGAGTGCAGTAAGGCAAAGGCGTTTGCTGCATTGCGAAGGATGTGACTGTCCAAAACCTTGGCATTGTGGCCAGCATTGTGGATGGACAGCAAAATAACAGGACGTTTGCCCACAGGACAATCAGTTCACTTCCTTTGCCTTCCTGTCGGTTGGCCATCCCGGAGAGACGTACCCGCTGAACTCTTCTTCAATGTGGCTATTGCAACCTGCAAAAGATAATTTAGAATTAAAAAAAAAGTTTTGAAATGCACATTATGCGTGCATATATATGTGTTTGCAAGTATTTTTACAAAGTACATACATGCATAATAATTATGACAGTATTCAGAGCAAGAACAAGAAAGACAATGAATGTCCTTATGGTTTACGTGTATGACCAATCCACATAATACGTCCAACCTGTGTGACCTTGCGTGAGGAGAAACAATTTGTGTCAAAATCTGACCATTTTTTAAGAATAAGAGTACTTTATTATCTCGAAAAGAGAAATTCGCTTGTGGTACATTTATCAGTAACAAATAGTACAAACAAGACATAAAAAACATTATAGCATAATTATGAACATTTTCTCCCTGCACTTGCACAGCTACAAATTCCAAATGGATATAAAGTAAACACTACAAAATCTTTACACATAACTCTTACACATCTCACACAAACATCTTTTATGGACTGAACTGAGCGGCACTTATACATTCACACCCACCTCTACATATGCATACATAATACGCGTGTTTCAACCTAGTCCTAACCCTCACTACTTATTATACAAACATCTCAGTACATTATTACACATTATTACACAAGCTGCATAATTAAAGTCTACCATAGTAAAATAATTAGTGGGTAAACACTCATTAACAACAATCCCAGTATGTCCATGTTCACCACCAAATGAAACGCAATATAATCACTTCTCTAAAATCAACAAGCTCCATTCCTACTGATTGCACAGGTAAAGGGGGATAGGGGGAGGAGTTAGGTTTGGGTATGCGTGGATGTACCTACAGATTGCTTAGAGTGATGGATTTGGGGATGAAACTGTGCCCTTACCCCTTTCTGGACCCCCCCCCCCCCCTCCCCCCGTGACCCTGACCTTTGAAAGGTCACAGCAGTTGGTATGTTTATGGTGCCAAGTTGGACGTCTGAGGCTTAAATAGTCTCTGAGGAAATACCAATGTTACAGTTGCCCACAGATAACAGACAGTCGACGGATGACCCATTACAAACACTTAGTTTTGCTATCACACGTGAGCCACATATGAGACGCAACTGAGCTTTAAATTACCACAATGGGTGTATAAATATATCTAGAATCAGCATCACAGTGTAACTTGCAGAAAATGTTTCATACAGGACACGTTTAACATATTGCTGTTTAGCAACAGTACACACTGGACCAAAAACCCACCCCACCACCCCCACACTTTGGTACCGGTCTCAGGCCACTTTACAAATTTCAAATACAAGCGATCACAAATCTCAGTAACTTCAGTAGCTGAACTGGCCCTTTGTCTGTCTTGTACTGTGTTTGTACTGTGTTTGTCTTAAATGGCGTAAATCCGTGTCTGTTTCGTGAATGTGTGTGTTGGGTTTCAGGCGCGGCGCTTTGAGTCGATTTCCCCAAAATTGAGAAAAAGCGCCTATATAATAACGGTATTATTATTATTTATTATTAAAAGCTGGTATTCAGTGTTTTCTTATCATTCTGTGTGCACTAAGTGCTTATTAAAGAAAATGACAGTATTTGCAGACTTGCACAAGCCTCTAGTTTCCAAATCAAATGCAATATGGTGCCACTTGTTGACAGCAAGTGATTTTAGCATTCGGTGTTGTAGAGAATGCTGGTACTGTACTACACCATCTTCAAAATGAAAGAAAGCATTACAGTATGATGTGTTTATTCACACCAGTTGTGTTTTGTTATGAACCTGATTCTATTCACAAATCAACCGGTATGATTTACCTCGAGTCCAGGAGAATAGTTGATCTACTGGAACTGGCATTGCCTGCTTTCAGCTGTGACCTTCTCCTTTTGAGCAAACATGACCTGACTAGCTCCTGCCTCTTCTTGGTGTAGGCGTCATACTTCTGTGTTCTGTGCTTGTTTTGAAAGTATACCCTCTGGGTGCGACTCTGCAGTGCGACGTCAACAGCAGCATTGACCTGAAATGAAATACATGTTTATTAACGTGTTGTTTAGCAGCATGCCAATTTTACGTCTGATCTTATTTCAGGGTGGGTTGGTTCCAAACTCCCCAAAAAGGGACTTTGTTATAGCATTATAAACAATTCGGGGCCAGGGCGGGAGGGCAGGGCTCCCCCCCCCCACCCCTGCCCAATATGCCCCTACATTTAGTTTACACATTACTACCTTCAAACTCATGTGAAATAAACTGTAAACACCACAAACAACAATGGTGAAGCCTGGATCGCTCATGTGCATTTAAAACTGATCATTTACATAATCTGAACTGTGTGACCTTTCCAAAAGGTGACTGAAATTTAAGTGCCATGAGTCTACGCATCAGAAAAGGGCTGGCTTTTGTACTTGTGCATAATATTTGAGAAAAAATATCTATTGTCAAAATATGGCTATTTTTTTACCTATTTCTTGATTTCTCATGACCTTTGGTCTTAACTCAAACTGGTATGCTAAGACAGGTCTTGCCACAAAGTATCCTTGGGCCACGTTGAAGACTGTGGTTTGAATAGTCTCCAAGAAAATGCCAACATTACTGTTTACCATGGACGACGAATGGCCCAGAACATAGCCTCACACTTGCTGCACACATGAGCCAGTGACAGAAAGCATTACAGTATGATGTGTTCATTCACAATCACACCATAGTTGTGTTTTGTTCTGCACCTGATTCTAGTCACAGATCTACCGGTATGATCTACCTTGAGTCCAGGAGAATACGTGTCGCCTTCCTTCACTTCACTTGAGCTGTGGCCTTGGTGTAGGTGTCATACTTATGCGCTTGTTTGCAAGTACGTCCTCTGGGTGAGAGTACTGAGACTCCACAGTGAGAGGTCAACAGCAGTATTGGCCTGAAATGAAATACACGATTATTAGTATTACTGTGTTGTTCGGCAGCATGATAATTTCACTTTGTGTGAACTAAATGCAGGAGCAGATTATTACTTTCAAAATAAATAAACAAACTGTGTACACCGCAAAGAACAAACAAGAATTGCAAAGTCTGTACGCCTCATGTGCATAACTAATTCACATATAGCTATAAGTATAAACTGTGTGACCTTTTCAAAACTGAGGTAGCTGACATAAGTGTCACAAGTCTCAACATAAAGGCTTGCTTTTGTACTAGTGACATTTGTATTTTCTCTACAAATTACAATTATGCATTTTTCTAAAGTTTGTCAACCTTCTGTGACTCTTGACCTGTGTAAGGAGTCAACCAAATTAGTATCTATAGGATGAGGAAGATTTCATCATCAGCTACCCTTGTGCCAAATTTGATAGGGAAATTGCAAAAACTTTGATACAAACCGCAATCATACAATGAAAAAATAAATAAGCATATATCACACATTCCAAGGTCATCCAAAATGGTAGTCAACAAATATTAGGGTTTCAGTCAAAGTAGCGTAGGTTTAATTTAACATACATACATACCTATAAAGTACTAGGTAACCCTTTTACTCCTGATACACCCACTGCTTGACATAAATGTGACTATGATAGTTCAAGAGTGGTGCCAAAATCGATCGGCGTCTCATCCGCCAAGCTATTCTGGCACCATCCTTGAACAAAACAAAAAAAAAAAAATGCTGGACTTATATCCTAATCTGTAATATAGCCTTTATAAGACAGCAAGGGAATGGATGAGCAAATTAAGTTACTAAGTACTGGAAGCAGTTACTGAGTTAGAGGTTCATAATGCCAAATTCTCCCTTAGCAGGACTTTTTTCTACACACAGTACGTTTTCCTAGATAATAAGCACTGGCACTGGTTTAATATAACTACAATGTCGACTACATACCCTCCACTTATTAATAAAGGCTCTCCGAAAATGTATGGAAATGTTCTACTTCTAGGTGGTGACTGACATGGCCGGAATGCCCCCCCCCCCCCCCCCCCCCTTCTCAACCCACAATAAAATGTAGTCTTCTTCATTGCAGGTAGGCAGTGACGACGGCACTAGTACTGTGGGGACTTAAATTTCCATGCATACACGGACAGTTAGCTATGAGGGTTTTACGCCGTGCAGGTGATATCTCACGGCGGTGCATAAAAGGGTTGGACGCTGAACCAGTGAGATATGCCACTTATATTACGACAGTTTGCTTCTGCTAGTACCTCGTGTTCTAATCGCTTAGCAAACACCACCACCCTTTTTTCTAATTAAGTTTACCTTTTCGTGTCTGAAGAGATTTTGTTGTTTTCCTGGCTGCCACGTAGACTGCTTCCCGTCTTTGGTTGGCCCGTTCTTTTTTTTTTTAAATTTCAGATTCCCGAAATTGCGTGTTGCTTGGCGCTATTACGCAGGTTATGCCTTACGCTCGATGACTTGTCGCAACTTATGCAAAAGTATCTTATTTCTGAGGAAACAAAACATTTTACGCATAGAAACAGTCAGCGTACACACCTATTTCAGACAGTATATATCTTTTGTCAATTATCGATAAATTGAGCTTGTTTGCAATACGACTTGCCGTACGGCGGTTTTTTTCGGTGACCTCTAGTCTCAGGTCACGGCAGACGCAAGATAGCGGTATCTAAATGCGCAGAAAAGATGCGCGAAACAGGTGTGTCCTACAACCTTAACTCTTTACGCCCTAAGGACGAAACTATCAGATTTGTGTATAAACTCTGACGTCTATATCACAGTTCTGGAGGCGGATCAACCTCTAGGCGCCAAGCTATTCTGACACCAACCTTGAACTATCATGGTCGATCGACATCCTGTGCAGTCTTTCAGAGATTTAGGGGTTAAAAAGAGGATTAATGTTGACACGTGTCCGGTCGCGTCCCATTACACGCACGCCAGAGCACGCGAGTAGTGGGTGGATCGACTGAATGTTCAGTGCACGCACACCAACACTGTTTGGCTAATCACCTTACATTAAGGTTGCTGTTATCAAGGTGACAGTGTTTGAAAAAATGTTTACTTGTATTCAGTAATGGAAAAGACAGTACCGAAAGAATGGCTGTACGTCGCAGAAATCTAAAAAAGTATTAAAATGAACTTGCTGACACTCGATCCACGCTGTGATTTGTTTTGTGGTGTCACAGGTTCTGTGGAAAAACTGAATTTGTTTTTGATCTATTACAAACAAGATACATCTATCATTTTGGGAACAAAGTGATATTTGTCCAACGATCAAGCACAACAAAGCTTATCACGCCCGATTATTCATTTGGACTGATCACAACATTTACTTAGTCGACCCTGAGAAAAACTGAATGACTACCTACAGTATTTTTACAAGCAATTTCAAGGGCAGGCAACTTTGTTTATAGCTGATGATTGTTCTGCAGAGAAGGACATTGTCCAAAAGAGAAACACTTTAGCAGAACTACGCCTTCAGTGGCAGACACGCAAACATCAGTGTATGGATTCTCACTCAAAAATATAATGCTGTACTAAAATATTTTCGAGAGCAACTAAAGTTTATCTGTTTGTTTTACTGGAAGGACCGTGATAGCTTTGAAGACTGCCTCAGAGAGGCGGGGAGGGGTGGGGGGGGGGGAAGGGCAGCTTATCTAACATGTTGTAGGGGGGGGGGGGGAGGAGCAGCTTGTATGACATGTTGTAGGAGGGGGAGAGGGGGAGGGGCAGCTTGTCTGACATGTTGTGTGTGTGTGTGGGGGGGGGGGGAGGGCAGCTTGTATGACATGTTGTAAGGGGGGAGGGGCAGCTTGTCTAACATGTTGTAGTGTGGGGGGGGGGGGGGGGGGAGGGCAGCTTGTCTGACATGTTGTTGGGGGGAGGGGCAGCTTGTCATGTTGTACGGGGAAGGGAGGGGGGCAGCTTGTATGACATGTTGTAGGGGGGAGGGGGAGGGACAACTTGTCTGACATGTTGTTGGGGGGGGGGGGGAGCTTGTCTGACATGTTGTGTGGGGGGGGGGGGACGGGCAGGTTGTCTGACATGTCTTAGGGAGGGATGGGCAGCTTGTATGACATGTTGTAGGGGGGGGGGAGGGGCAACTTGTCTGACATGTTGTGGGGGGGGGGGGGGGGAGGGGCAGCTTGTCTGACTGTCACGACCCCGCTTCCGGGGTGCGAACTATGAGTGCTGCCACTCGAGATTCACCCAACCCACACTAACACAACCCTAACACAAACACCAGAGGACCAATAACGACGACGTTTATTAAATAAAACCCCAACAATAACCAACTATTCTCACACAGCCACGCATTCACACCTCACATTCACACTCGCACACGTCCGAACCCCTCACCCCGAATATCTATACACAATACAAAATAACAACGACATATATAATAACTAAATATCTCTAATAAAATACAAACGAACAATATATAAATAAAACTACTATCCTTACTAATAATATAAAAGACGGCTGAAAGGCTTAAACCATACGACACTAGACCCCGCCGGAAGCACAAGCGTCAAGCGCTAACGCCAGTTATTAGTCTACCAGCTTTTCGCAATTTCTAGTGCAGAGGTAAGTAGTTCGTCAAAAGAGTAACAATGGTTTGCAGGTACGAAACGAAAGTACTAATGCCATATAGTTTATGCATGACAACAATATTTGTCCTTAGGATGGAGACATTTTTGTAGAAGTGTTTTTCGAAAGCTATTTTTCGATGTGAGGGAACCAGTCCTCGTACACCGCCCGAATAAGGTGCAATACATTTTTTGTGCATAACATTGAAAATTTCAAGCATACAAGTTACAAGTTTATTCCAGTGAGTAAATTAAAATCATGAGCAAGTAAACATGCATACATATATACGATAAAATAAGTTTAAAAGTATTATTTTTAATGCGGTAAGCATGGTCGCGTCGCTAGTTTCAAAATGGCGGTCAGCGAGAAGCCTTCTAAAGAAGTCAATCAGACGCGCACGGTTGATGAAGCATTATTTTGCTCCTGAATTGAAACAGAGATTATTTTCGATTTGAAAATCTTATCAACGTCAAATACGTTATTTTTCCTGGTCTTGAAAACAGCCTTTTCCATAGAACTCGGTCTTTTGTGGGAGGAAAGCATATCGAAAGTAAACTCCCTTTGTGCATATTGTGCAATGTGTCTGCCGACCATCTTCAACATTCTGAAGACTTTTTGGCCGGATACAACATGCATGTTGTTCGTCTGTTTTTCAGCCTAACGGCTCTAAGTGCAGGTCTGCTCTTTTTTTAATTTTATTAGTGGAGATGGGATTTTTAACTGGTCAAGCACACTCGTATCCGACTGGTCTTAAGCACAAGCCAGGCAGAGTGAAATCCATCTCCAAACCGTTTCCATCAAAATCACCATGTTCAGCTAAACACCTAAATACAGTCTATAACTCAACGGACAGAGAAAAAAAGGTCCCTGAATTCCGGCAAGTGTGGGTGCGAGTCAGTTATCATCAAGCTGTCGTGAGAGATATCTGGCACATATCAAACCCGCTGCGACCGTATTTCCTCCCCTCCTTTTGGCTCGTGCGGCTCCATGCCTGACCAAAAGCTTTTCGAGTTTTTCAGTTCACGGATAGTACGACTGTGTCTTCACTTATACCGTGTATACACTATTTAGTTATAACCATTTTTTACACTTTATTATCACTAGGCTGTTGTTGTTTTTTTCTCTCTTAATAAAATTTCATTTCATCTCTCTTTCTCTCTCTAAGAATGTTGTAGTTTAGCAAGGACAAACACGAAAAGAGGCCTGTGCGCCTATTGTTTCCCCCAAAAATGCGCTAACCCGTACACGCACTGAAAAATTCTAGAGTTCATTTGTTTTTAAATGAAGTTGATGTTAATTTTCAATGATTTCACACAAGTTCACCTTATTTTGCGCACGCAGTCAAGGAGACAAGGGACAAAAAAGGAAAGTGAGAAACGGGACGGCTGCGTCTGCCGTCCGCTGTAATATAAACAATTCCGAGATAACGCGGATGCTAAGGAGCTCGTGGGGCCATGTGTTTTTGGAGCTGTAGCGACTACCTCAGTTCGGAGAAATCTCTGTGTCCGTTGAGTTATAGACTGAATATAAAAATTTTAGTTTTTGCAACCAAATCAACCAATCCGCACTCAAGTACTCACAAGGACTCTTATGATTAAGCTTTATCAGGACTGCATGAGACACAATACAGATAGTAGCCCTCTCTATTATATTACATGTTTTATTTATTTATTTATTATTGATTCATGTATATATATTCACTTACATATTTATTTATTATTTATCCTTTTAATTATGGATGGAAGGAATTCCTTGATGCACATGATCACTATAGTGATATGGTAGTGGTCACCAAGGAGAGGAAATTTGTTTTCAATATGCATACATCTGTGCATGTTCATAATCTATCCTTTACTTAACATGCATATTCATAGGTCCCAGGTATTCCCAACTTATTTTATTAATTTATTATTTTTTGTTTGTTTGTTTGTGATGTATGTTTGCACATACACATCAGCATAAAATGATTGATTGTACATTGTTTAACGTCCCGACAGCAACAAGACTTTCTCAGGACGCGCCTGCACTGCTTGTGAAAAAACCCAAACTAAACAGAATATTGAATGTATGTCGCCAGCTGGTCTAATACACTAAATAAACCTAACTAGACCCTTTAGCAACACACATCCAATATCAAGAGCTACAAGCAGTGCAGACAGTAGGAAGAGTTTAAAAAAGGAAAGTACAGGTGAATGTACCAAGGGTAGACAGAAACACACGCCCCAGAATAGAGGGGAAAACCCACCCTGTGGGGCTGACCAGGGTCACCCTGGGAACTAAAAAGTAGTTAACCCCACCCAAGTCCCCCAGGGTAGACCTGGGTGGGGGATATCAGCATACAAGATGAGAACATACATATACACATATATGATGTGAACATAACATGTACACATATATGGTAATAGGTGCATACCACCCGCTCCCCACCCCACATACAAAACCACAGAACACCCATTAAAGGACATGCACATCTGTGCATGTTCATACTATATCCTTTACTTGGTATTCATGTCCTAGTTATTTAAATTTATTATTTATTTTTTATTTGTTTGAAAAGTAGGTTTTGTACATATGCTGATGTTCACATACACATATATGGTAATACTGCCCACTCCCAACCCCACTCCACAACCAGAGAACACCCACCAAACGACACTTACATCTGTGCATGTTCATAATCTATCCTTTACTGAGCATTCATATGTCCCAGGTATATTGACTTACTTTATCTTTTTTATTTAACCGCCATGAGATGGCATTGGTCGCCTGCTCGACATATATATTTAAATTATTTATTTATTTTGTTTGCTTGTAATGAAGGTTTTGTACGTACACATCAGCAAACAAGAAAATATACACATATATAGATGGTAATAGGTGCCATACTGCCTGCTCCCAACCCTTACCTAAATACCAACATAAAACCGCAGAACACCTACCAAAGGAAGGACATGCACATCTGTGTATGTTCATAATTTTTAATCTATCCTTTACCTAGCATGCATATGTCCCAGGTACCTTAGACTTACTTTATCTTATTTATTTAATTTATTTATTTATTTTGTTTGTTTGTAATGTAGGTTTTGTACATACACATCAGCATATAGCTCAAGAACATACACCGTGGTACCCCTGTGCATGTGGCCACTAGTACTATTCTGTCAGATCTGTCACACCCAGCCAATCATCCCTTCGAGCTTCTGCCCTCTGGCCGGCGGTTTCGTGCTTTTAAAGCCAGAACCTCTCGATTCAGATGCAATTTTTTCCCCAGAAGCTGTCCTCAATACATCACCATGCACGGAACAACGTGATTCCATGATTTGTGACATATGACCGAGTTGTGTTTAATATTGTGTTTATCTATCTTTTCGTGCTGTATATAGGATGATCGCCAACTAAGTGTATGACATGATGAATGCCCTACAAGTGAGGACATTTTTTACTGTCGCCATGCCACACAAAAATCCTTGTAACGTTTTACTTGGTGAATAAATGTCTTGTGTCTTATAAACGTACATGGTAATAGGTGCAGTATCGCTCGCTCCCAACCCCAATCCAGTTACACACACAAAACCGCAGAACATCCACCAATGTACATCTGTGCATGATCATAATCTATACTTTACTTAGCATTCTTATGTCCCAGGTATCTTTGACTTACTTTATCT
>BTPG01000225.1:0-29083 GCA_036245525.1 Semisulcospira habei | reverse complement strand
GATATACAATGACGGCATGGACACTGTGACAATCCATAAAGCGCTGACATGCTGCGACAGGATGTGGATCGACCGTGACCGACACCACCCTTGAACTATCATGGTCGATATGTCTCCAGAAATGTGACGTAGACCTCTCAGGATATCTTTACAAAATGATAACTTCATCTTCAAGATGTAATCAGTTAAACCAACACGCCGTATAATGGGTGATAATAGCGTTTCCCTGGAAAACTCTATCGTTTGTGCAATACGGAGGGCTTTAAGTCATACCCCAGCGATCAAAGGTCCTCGGGCCGACGTCAGCCGCAGTGGACCCGCGCACGACAGTGCGCGGGTCCACTGCGGCTGACATCGGCCATGGGGTCTTTTTGTTACTGGGGATCACCTGGCAGGATGGTACCCACCGAGCCGCGCGCGTTCAAAGTGCAGATCAGTGACATACAACAGACATTCCGCAGCTCTTCTCCTGCATACATGCATTCTATGACCCTTGGGTTGGACACGGCGGTTAGGATTTGTGATTAATTTACCTGAAACTTGTTGGACTTGGGAGCGCCGATGGCTGAGGGGTAGACGATGAGGTCGCCGGACACTAGCGGCAGCAAAACAACAAACAAGACTAGTCCCGCCGTGGTCAGCATTTCAGTCAGCGCTGGGGCCGCACGCACGCACGTTATGTAGAACAGTGAAGTCTTTTGATAAGGTGGCTGTGTTGTGTTCTCGATGGGGAGTGGTACATGCACACGTCTCCAAAACAAGTAAAGATACTATGAAAGTCAAAAAGCAGAAGATATATACCGCAGGGGCGCATCGGGGATGGAGGGGGGTAGGGGTGGGGGAGGGGTGGGGGGGTGGGGTTGGTGCTTCAAGGGGTTCCGGCCCACCCCTCTCACCCGACATTTTTTAAAATGCCATAACAAAGTCCCTTCTTGGGGTGTCTGGAACCCCCTCACCTACCCCCCCCCCCCACCCCCACCCGACGTTTAAAAATTTGGCGAGTTTTCACACAAGCACCTCCCCCCCCCCCACTTCCCTCGGTGAGCGTCTTAACACGCACGCCCCTTCTGTCTTCCCCCCCCCCACCCCCACCCCCGCTTGTCGATTTTTCGGCCTCTGGAAATCAAGGTCTAGCAGTGTCGGGGAGGCTTTTTGTATCAGGTTGAAAGTCCCAAACAAAAGGTTGGACCCCCCCCCCCAATCTCTCGAGGTAACTGATCCGCCCCTGTACCGGATTTCTGGTAACGTTTTCTGAACATGGTTAACCCATTCACTACCGAGAAAACGTGAACGCGGTCCAATTGCAAGAGACACAGATCTTCACGAGCAGCCCGCAGTTGCTATCATAATCGATCATTATCTTGTTTGTTTGTCAGGGGTGAGCGGGCACCCAATGCGTAAAAGGCCATCGGATCGACGTCGGCCGCCGTGGGCCCGCGCACGGACGTGCGCCGGCCAACTGCGGCCGAAGTCGGCCCGATGGTCTTTGCGCACTGGGAACGCCATGCTTTCGGCGCATGCTAGTGCGCACGCAACGTCCACGTGCCGACGTTTACCTAATGACCTTTTGTGCACTGGCCGACCTCGGCCCTAGGACAATTTTCGTTGGGCAGTGGGGTGCTCATCTCTCGGCCTCCCTGGAAGCCTCGTTCTGGCGAGACAGTGATGCTAACTCATGACATCCTGAGGATGACGTCAATTTTTGCAACTATCGTTTGAGGTGTTTGTCACACATCTGGAGGCAGTTTGACCATGATAGTTCAAGGGTGGTGTCAGAATAGCTTGGCGCCTGTCGGCGCCAAGCTATTCTGACACCACCCTTGAACTATCACGGTCGCTCCACATCCTGTTGCAGCATTTCAGGGCTGTATGAATTAACACCGAAATGCGGCACGGTGACACGGAATATGATACAACTGTGTAAAGCAGAACTCTTCGAACAAAGGCCGACTAAATGAAAGCAATATTCTTGGAATCTTCATTGTCCTGCTGCTACAGACGATACTACGATACGCGTCACTATGCGTCTTTTCCGCCGAACGCTATCGTCAGTAGCAGTGACAGGGTTAATGACCGTGTGTTGGCCGAGATTGCGGACAGTACGGCACTCAGTTACAAAATCAGATCCGCGCACATGTCACCAGCTGTTCTTGTTGTTCTTAGTCAAAGTTGTTCCTATTTATGAAAATAGGAGCAACTTTTGAAATTGGGCTAGTCGGAGCGCGTTCAATAGCACACGACGTCATGGGTGGAAGGGCCTCAAAGTCTAGCTACTCTAATCTTGCTGTAGAACGTACCTTTTACGCAAAGCGTGCGTCGGTGTGTGTGTGTGTGCGTGTGTGTGTGTGTGTATGTGTGTGTGACAACGACTAGCTCCGACGGTTGTGAACGGACAAGCTTGAAACTTTAGGATATTTTCCCTACAAGAATTCTCACGAGGCATTTTTGTGTGTGTGTGTGTGTGTTTGTGTTTTGATTAGAGTACACATAAACGAGGCCGTTCCGCGAAAACCAGTCGATTCACATTTATGTCCGTAAATTTTCTGATTGTTGCTAGAAATTGTGCATACAGCTAGATTAAAAGATGGCATTGAGCGAGTATGTTAGACAACATTGTACCTCGTCAACGCTTAGAGTGATAATTAATTCATTTAAAAAAAATAATTACTATTGAGAAAACTAAAAGTTTACTCAGACGATAATGTAAATAAACCATTTCTTACCCCTACGAGGTGTCCTCAAGCATGCATCCAAGGCCATTGAAATTGGAGTACTCATTCACGGGAAAAAGACCATTTTATGAAAAACGATTGACTGTCACCCTCAAATCAGACTTTACGTTTTATTCTACTTACTTGATATTTTGCATGTAGCTGGATTGAAGGAAGTCTTAAATCAATACGTTAACCAGCTTTCGAAACTCGTAAAATTTTTAAGTTGAAAAGTATAGTTCGTTTGAAATTTCCGAGTTTGTAATTTTCACAATTTTTGGGGATTATTTTTGTAAACGATTAAAACTCTTTTTAATGTTAAAAAAACTATGTGTGTGTGTGTGTGTGTGTGTGTGCGCGCGCGCGTGTGTACAAGCACATACAATAATCTTTTGTCCCTCAAGCTGTTACCCTTTTCAACAGTAATATCAGTAGATAGTGTCGGTCAACATTCTTCAGTTCTTTAGTACTAGCCCTTTCAGTATTATTATTATTATTATTTTCTATGAGTGAATGATGATGCCATGTGTTGTATGGGCAGACAGTGAATTTTCCCATGAGGGATTAATAAAGTATTATTGTATTGTATTGTAATCCCTCAACAGTTGAAAAGATACTCGGACGAACATATATATATATATATATATATATATATATATATATATATATATATATATATATATATATATTATATATATATATATATATATATATATATATATATATATATATATATATATAAACAGAAATAAAGAGTGTATACACGCAAACACACATTACATACGCGACATTTTTATTGCAGTTCTCGATCACAATGTTTCGTTAATCATCTATAAAATGTTGTTTTCATCCCTACGTCATACGACCAATCTATTTAGCGCAAACCGTACCATGTGATCGGGATACAAAAACCCTTGTAGCAACTAATGGCCGACTTTTTGTAGCCCTCTTTCTGACGCGTCTTGCAAGTCAGTTTTGTTCTATAAAAGATCATCAAAACGTTATAAAGTGCAAAGTAACTTAGTGTTGTTCGAAACAACAGGCACACTATTGGAGACGGCAACGTCATGAAAGATTTTAAATTACGTCATAAGTCTATTATGTATAAATGTAGTCAGTCATGTCTGGCGTGATCCAGGTCGGACGATTTCTTCTTGATTTCTTTTACGAAAACATCGGAGGAATGAAAACAAATACGTTATTGGTAGCAGGGGCTTGCTGCACGGACCGTTGTAGGCCTCCGGGAGGTCAAGGGAACCATTGGTTCCTTTGTCCTCCCTCACGCCTACAAGGGTCCGTGTAGCAAACCCCTACGACCAATACCTAATATTATACCTCGTTTGGCCATCGTACAAGTTAATAGTTACACATAGTATTCAAAATCGGATCATATAGCTTTTCATGATCTGAAATTGCAAAATGTCACAATGGCATTCTTTAAAACTGCCTGCAACCAATAGCATACTGTTACGCTATGTACAATTATCTTAAAGCACCAGCTTTAGAATTAACCCTTTTATTGCTGAGAAAAAAAAAAGGAATACCACCCAACTGCAAGAGGCATAGATCCTCATGAGCCCCTGCAACTGCAGGGGCTCATGAGGAACTATGCCTCTTGCTGAAACCACTTTGCCTCTGTGTTTCTTTGACGGCTGGGTACCTTTGACGTTGAATTTGTTACAATGCTTTCAAAAAACGCAGTCCACTGGCCGGGAAAAGTGTTTAAAACTCTGGACTATCCTGTTGTCAGCCCACCACCCCACCCCCACACTGGAAGACGATGCCCTGGGTGCTCTGAGCATCGATCCGGAAGTCGGCTTGGTTGGCGTTGGTGATGCAGTGGCAGCCGATCTTGAAGTTGACGAAGTGCCAATTGGTCACGTGACCGGTCGATCCCCAGCCCGAGATCTCGTTGTGCAAGTTGAGGTCATTGCTCGGCTGCGAGTCCACGTCCCAGTTGATGAAGCGAACGTTAGTCACCGTGCCGTGAGCCCCGTCCTGCATCTGGGTAAACATGGGTAAACAATCAACTTGACATCATTCGGGTGGGACGAGAGAGAGAGAGAGAGAGAGAGAGAGAGAGAGAGAGAGAGAGAGAGAGAGAAAGAGAGAGAGAGAGAGAAATTGATTGTGTGTGTGCGTGTGTGTCTGTGTGTGTGTGTGTGTGTGTGTGTGTGTGTGTGTGTGTGTGTGTGTGTGTGTGTGTGTGTAAATTACTCCGGGGAGGTGGGGGTGAGGGGGGGGAGGGGGAGGGGGGCTGGCACCTGCTGTGGTGAGCGACTGGGGGTATGGTATTGTATGGTATCTCCGATGCGCACATACCCATCTAATTAAAGATGCTGAAGGCGCCGTAGGGATGGAAGCTGGAGCTTTGAAAGCCTGCTGCTACTATGCGCTACTTTATGTGCAAACCTCCACACTACTACTAACTTCGGTGCATGCGATATATTTCTGTTTCCATTTCACCGGCCCTACCGGGCCTTCTCTTTTCGAATAGTGGTAATGGGATTTTTAATGTGCGCACTTGATGATTACACACGAAGGCGAGACAGGCAACCGTAAGCCGAGTCTGTACGTAAATTTGACTCGATGGGAATGAGGAAAAGTCCGCATCCCATTCCTGCCCACCAGGGGATTCGAATATGGGATCTTACGACTGCCAGCGCAGTGTCTTATCCACTAAGGTACGTCCCCATGTCGGCAACCATTGTGATTGTCTCTTCATACACAATATTATCCCGTTCCTGACAAAAATCCAGTTTTGCTGGTAGTTCCCCAAAATACTGCTTTATATCCTTGCATCAAGAACAAGCAAGCATCCATAAACCCAGACATTTAATAATAATGAGTACTTGTATAGCGCCTAACCTCAGATTAGAGCTCTAGGCGCTTAACAAAAACTAATTGTACAAAAAATAACTAATTACAAAAACGCAATTTAGAAAAAGTACAAAAACAAAATGCAACGCACTCTGTAAACAAGCTATAAAGTCGCCATTCAAAAGTGCCACGCTTATGGACTCGTACTCGCTTTCACGTACACACGCACACACAGACACTACTTCTAACATAGAGATGACTTTAACATGACAGGTGTGTGACAGTCATTTTGTAGCAGACAGAAACAATATGGGTCTTTAGGGCTCGCTTGAATGCCTCTCTCGAATCCACGTATCTCAGTTCGCGTGGGAGGTCATTCCAAACAACTGGGCTCTGGTACCTGAATGACATTTATTAGATCCTCGCTAGTAACTTGCGTACATGGCGGTCACAGTGACTCATGAAAGTCTATCCCGGTGCGCAAAGGCCATCGGGTCGACGTCAGCCTGTCGTTGGCCCGCGCACGACCGTCGGCCCGATGGCCTTTGGCGCATTGGGATGCCTCTGGCTACACCACAAGCCTCTGATGCCCCTGACCCTGACCTTCCAGTAGATGATCCGGGGACAGTCGCCCTCCACGCGAATGTTCCGGAACTCGATGTCGCTGACGGCGAAGCTGCTCGTGCCCTTGGCCTGGTCAAACACCGCGTTGTTCTGGGACGTCGTGCAGCCGTTAGTCAGTCAGTGTGGGATCACTTCGATGTCAGTCACCTAGAACGAAGCCAGTGAGGAAAGGTCCTCGGGCCCACGACGGTCGCAGTGGGCCCGCGCACAGAGGCTGTGCGCGGGCCCACTGCGGCCGTCCTGGACCCGAAGACGTTTTGCTAGCGTAAGGAAAACAGTCACTCCTGAGATCAATCAGCCTCAGTATATCTACATACCCGGGAGCCGGTCGTCGGGTCAGTCCATAAAGTTATTTGGGATCTCGTTATCGAAGTGTTGAATTTACATAGGAATGTGAGGAAAACCCAGTTGGGAAGCAACAAGTTCACCGGCGGGCCGACATGCGCCTTAAATGGCCTGTGCCGATCTTTTGCGCAGCAGGCATCCTTATGGGAGCCAGGCATATGTGTGCGTCATATCCGATACCGCGGAACACTGTAGTGCGCAAAGCTGCGATCAGACAGGCAAGGCTGGCATACAAACACAAGGTGGAAATGAAACTCGTTAGTGGTAATTTGCGTGCCGCTTGGCAAGGCATAAAGATTGTGTCTGCTGTCAACAATGCCAACGATACACTCCTTTTTTACCCGTTTCGAAACACGCGACTTTTCGTCTGATGTAGCTGATCTGAGTCACTGACACACGATGACTCTATTGTTATTGAACAAGACTGAGAGTGTTGAGAAGTGTTTGAAAATTATTAATGTGAACAAGAGTGCCGGTCCTGATGGGATCTGTGGCAGGACGTTGAAGTTCTGTGCTGAACAGCTTAGTGTTTTTTTCAACACCTTTTCCAGCTCTCCCTAGACAACTGCTCTATTCCCTCCGCATGGAAAACCTCAACGGTCATTCCACTTCCTAAGAAAGATAACCCAAAACAACTGAACTGCTTCCGACCAGTTGCATTAACCTCCCTTGTCATGAAAACTTTGGAAAAGATTGTCCGAGCTTTTGTTTTGTCTGCAACTGAAAGTAAAATGGATCCATTGCAGTTTGCTTACCGGGCTGGAAAGGGTGTTGAAGATCCCAAGCTGTTCATTCTAGACAAACTGTACACTCATCTGGAGAGACCCGGTGCTCATGCCAGGATCCTATTTGCTGACTTCTCTGCCTTTAATACCATGCAGCCACACCTGTTAGCCCAGAGATTAGTGTCTAATTTCAACCTTCACCCACAGCTTGTTTTGTGGATTACAGATTTCCTTATCGGTAGAACACAACGTGTTTTGGTTAATGGTCGCTTCTCTAGTACTGCTGTCACGTGCACCGGGTCCCCACAGGGGTGCTGCTTATCTCCACTCCTTTACATCCTGTACACTGACGATTGTAGGAGTTGTCATGCTGACAATTACATTGTCAAGTTTTCAGATGACAGCGCCTTATCAGTTTGTAAAAAAGTGTATCACATCGCACACTATCCGATGAAATGGCCTGTTTTTTATCGGCCGGCCGTATACACTCGAGCGACACAAGTCAGTCTGAATTTTTATGTCTAGTTCATGTGTGTTTCGAGGAAGTTTTGCTTTAAATTGCCGGTACTCCTCATCGTCAGCGGACCAAACCGTGGAGATTAAAATTTAGTGTAGCGTTCTGCTGCACGTCTTTTGATCTCCGTTTAAACCTATCCCCCGTATTGGCTGGGGATTAGGATCGATAGCTCTAGGGCTTTCCTACTGACTTGAGTTAGTAGGTCGTTGGCTCACTTTCGAAAGGATGCTCGCATAGAGTGGTATCCTAGTGTTTGTGAGGCTCAACTTTCGTTTTTACAAATTCTTTCAACTGCGTTACAGCAGACTCTTGCGATGCGGAGTGTTCCCTTTTAGTTAGTCCTTTGAGGACTGCTGGTGGGTGGGCCGACAGGTCGTGTAGGTACTGATATGTTTCAGTTGTGCACTCTGGCACGTCGTGGCGGCAAAAGGACGCCTTGTCCGCAGGCCAGAGCCTATGGTGGTCTGAGGTCCGGCGTCAGGCTGTAACGAGGAGAGGCTGGCTGTGCAGTATGTGCAACAGGAGGCCTTGATCCTTTCGTCGTCTGAGGGAACAGACATAAATTCATCCGTTATATGAAGTTTCCGCTGGGTTGTTTTATCTCTCGGGCTTTTGACTGCGATGGGTCAGTTATTGAGTCGACACTGTTTTGTTTAAGTGTTCGGGATGTAGGGCTATATCTTGATTGTTTGGTCTTCTGTTCACAGGGCTTTCCATACATTTATGCATGTGCCAACTCCAGAATGCCACATGTCTCGCAGGTGGCCGTGTGGTATTAGTCCAGTCACCGCCAGAACCGGCGGTTACGTAATAAAGGACCATTCCCACCACCCTTTTACTACTTTTGAAAGTAGCAGCGCGATGCATGGATAGTGGCATAGAGGTACCCTGCCTGTTAGTAAGATAGCGCATCCCGTCGCCGTGTAGTTTTCAGTGTTTTTTCACGTAAAATGTAGCTCTCTGTTTCTATAAGTTGTGTCATTTAGATTTTTCTTATTCAGTGCTGAGTGTTCTCTTTATTGCAAGTCGGGCTCTCGGTTTTGATAACCATTTCTTGCTGGTTTGTCGTTTCTTCTTTTTTTTTAGGTTTTCTGTGGATTTGTTGAATTTAATCGGTGTGCGTGTTTTTAAGGGTGAACTCATAGGTTCATTGCGTTTGCAGTCCCTGGTTTTGGGTGCCAACAGAGTCAACTGGGTAAGGGGAGGTTAACTTATGTTGTGTATTCCCCGTTTTCACTCCTCGGAATTCTTTATAAGTTCGTTGGTTCTGAGGTGAACTCGTATGGTTCATTGGTTTTGCTTTAAATTGCCGGTACTCCTCTTCGTCAGCGGACCAAACCGTGGAGATAGTTATATTGCGCAGCGTTTTATTGCACGTATCTCGATCTTCGTTTAATCCTATCCCCCGTATTGGTTGGGGATTAGGATTGATAGCTTTAGGGCTTTCCTACTGACTTGAGTTAGTAGGTCGTTGGCTCACTTTCGGAAGGATTCTCGCATCGAGTTGTATCCTAATGTTTGTGAGGTTCAACTTTCGTTTTTACAAATTCTTTCCACTGCGTTATAGCAGTCTCTTGCGAGTGTTTCCCCTTTTAATTGTCATTTGAAGATTGCTGGTGGGTGGGCCGACAGGTGGTCTAGGTACTGATATGTTTCAGTTGTGCGCTCTGGCACGTCGTGGTGGCGAAAGCTCGCCTTGTCCGCAGGCCAGAGCCTATGGTGGTCTGAGGTCCGGCGTCAGGCTGCAACGAGGAGAGGCAGGAGAGGCTGGCTGTGCAGTATATGCAACAGGAGGCCTTGATCCATTCGTCGTCTGAGAGAACAGACATAAATTCATCCGTGAGCCGAGGTTCCCGCTGGGTTGTTTTATCTCTCTTTTGACCGCGATGGGTCAGTTTTGAGTCGACACTGTTTTGTTTAGTGTTCAGGTTATAGGGCTGTATCTTGATTGTTTGGTCTTCTGTTCGCAAGGCTTTCTATACATTTATGCATGTGCCAGCTCCAGAAGGCGACATGTCTCGCAGGTGGCCATGGGATATTAGTCCAGTCAGCGCCAGGCCCGGCAGTTACGTAATCAAGGACCATTCCCAACACCCTTCAACTACTTTTGAGAGTAGTAGCGCGATGCATGGATAGCGGCATAGAGGTAGCTGTGCCACCTGCCTGTTAGTAAAATAGCGCATCCCTTCGCTGTGTAGTTTTCAATGTTTTTCCACGTGACATTTAGCTCTCTGTTTCAGAAAGTTGTGTCATTTAGATTCTTGTTATTCAGTGCCGATTGTTCTCTTTATTGCAAGTCTGTCGGTTTTGATACCCGTTTCTTGCTGGTTTGTTTTTTCT
This sequence comes from Semisulcospira habei, assembly GCA_036245525.1. Lineage (NCBI taxonomy): Eukaryota > Metazoa > Mollusca > Gastropoda > Semisulcospiridae > Semisulcospira > Semisulcospira habei. Next base: position 19,001 of record BTPG01000225.1, on the reverse strand, counting down.
TCTTTTTAATCTTTTCCCCAAAATTTAAGGTTCATTCCGTATCAGCTGCTGGCTGTGATACAATGTAATGGATTTTTTTTTTTTTTTTTTTTTTTAAAATTTTATAGAAACTTTATTTCGAGAACGTTCTTCTGTTCGCTGTTAAACAGCCACTGTCTTTGCAGTTACGTTTGCTGTGTGGTTTTGTGCTCTAGCCACACAAAGCTGGTCAGTGCCAGTGCTGTGACGAGGAAGGTTGCGTGTGCACTCTTGCACGTCGTGGCACCAATTGAAGAGACGATCAAATGGAGATGAGAATTTAGTGTAGCGTTCTGCTGCACGTATCTCGATCTCCGTTTAATTCTATACCCCGTATTGGCTGGGGATTAGGATTGATCACTCTAGGGCTTTCCTACTGACTTGAGTTAGTAGGTCGTTGGCTCACTTTCGAAAGGATGCTCGCATCGAGTTGTATCCTAGTGTTTGTGAGGTTCAACTTTCGCTTTTACCAATTCTTTCAACTGCGTTATAGCAGTCTCTTGCGATGCGGAGTGTTTCCCCCTTTTTTTTTATTTTTTAAATTTGTCCTTTGAGGATTGCTGGTGGTTTTGTGCTTTAGCCAGGCAAAGCTGGTCAGTTCCAGTGCTTGTGACGAGGAAGGTTGCGTGTGCACTATGACACGCCGTGGCACAAAATGAAGAAACGATCTTGGCCGCGTTGCCCGTGAGAGCCCGGGTCACGTGGTCTGTAGTCCAAACGCTGGCTGTGTAGAGTCGTGGATTCTCGTTGAAGTGTAAGTTCTGTCTCTTCCGTCGTCTGAGCAGAAAAAGTTATACATTTGGAGTCGCGATGAGTAGTTTAAGATATCTCGTGCACTTTTTTTTGGACTGAAATGATCCTTCTTCAAACACTGTTCTGTTTTTCCGCGTTTTGGATAAGGGCGCTATGTCATTTATTCTTTTGTCTATTGTTAGTGTGGCTCTTCATACATTCACGTGTATGTATGCGCCCACCAAGGACAATGTGTACCTCGCCGGTGGTAGTACATTCAAGTCAGGCCCGGCACTGACTTTCGTAGCTACGTACTGTTACATCCACCTTTCTACCACTCTGAAAGTCGTAGTGCGATGCACGGTCAGTGGCATAGGGGTAGCTCTGCCCCCAGCCTAAGTAGTAATGCGCATATATATCCTGTGTACACTCCACCTTGTGTCAGCGTTTTCAACAAATCTGATTTCGCTTCCATGATTTTGTTTGTTCAGTTCTTTAAGTTCCTTTTTTCCAGTCTCGGACTGTATTTCTTTTTCACAGGTGTCGGCACACTTTTGTTTGTGTCCAACTGTTTTTCTGTTTGGTTGTTGTTTTGTTTTTTTGCTGTTTGCCGTGTAGTTGGCTTTCACGTTGATTTTCCCTTGACTCTCTCATTCTTTTTCGGCATTTACTTCTGTGCCATTTTTTACTACGCTATGTAGTGCACTGTGGGTGTGCTTGTCCAGTCCAATGTAGATGTACGTTAGGTAAGGAGTACCTAGCAGGCTCCCATAGTATGAGGATCTATGTCTCTCCGACAACGGTGGGTTTGGGTTATACCCATCGGTGTACAAGGTCAATTGAAGTTATGCAAACTTCCTGGGTCAGTTGCAGTTATGCCGACTCCTCAACGAGGATTTCCAGATGCCCGTAGGACGAGGCTGGGTGGGGTTCCGTGTGTTCCCACGTACTTTACGTGTTCTTTCTTCTCTATCTCAGATGGAAGGCTGTTTCTTCCCCAAGATTTAAGAGAGTTAAATCACCTTTCCGTACGGAATATTTCTTTTTATGTGTGCTCTTTGCGTTCATTGTTAGGTAGTGTTGTTTCAACACCAACAGCATCATGATGTGTTTGGAATATACAACTTCCAGTCGATATGCTTTCAGTTACGGATTCTGGCTTGAGGTTGGATATCTTATTTTCCTGTGGGCTTTGAGCTTCTTGTTGATAGCTCCGCTCGACGGATTTTAAGATATGATGCTAATTTTATGTTGTGCCCGCATCAGAGCATTGCAAGGTTTTGTAGCAACCAAGAACAGATTATTTTTATGTGACTGACTTGTGTGAGAGTGTTTTCGACCGGCTCAGTCATCACAGTCCATTGCATACAAAATAGCGGATCAGAGCGGGGTCTGACCTAGCGGAACAACACGGGCGGTGTTAGACACCAACGATCAGTTTGTAAAAAAGTGTATCACATCGCACACTATCCGATGAAATGGCCTGTTTTTTATCGGCCGGCCGTACACACTCGAGCGACACAAGTCAGTCTGAATTTTTATGTCTAGTTCATGTGTGTTTCGAGGAAGTTTTGCTTTAAATTGCCGGTACTCCTCATCGTCAGCGGACCAAACCGTGGAGATTAAAATTTAGTGTAGCGTTCTGCTGCACGTCTTTTGATCTCCGTTTAAACCTATCCCCCGTATTGGCTGGGGATTAGGATCGATAGCTCTAGGGCTTTCCTACTGACTTGAGTTAGTAGGTCGTTGGCTCACTTTCGAAAGGATGCTCGCATAGAGTGGTATCCTAGTGTTTGTGAGGCTCAACTTTCGTTTTTACAAATTCTTTCAACTGCGTTACAGCAGACTCTTGCGATGCGGAGTGTTCCCTTTTAGTTAGTCCTTTGAGGACTGCTGGTGGGTGGGCCGACAGGTCGTGTAGGTACTGATATGTTTCAGTTGTGCACTCTGGCACGTCGTGGCGGCAAAAGGACGCCTTGTCCGCAGGCCAGAGCCTATGGTGGTCTGAGGTCCGGCGTCAGGCTGTAACGAGGAGAGGCTGGCTGTGCAGTATGTGCAACAGGAGGCCTTGATCCTTTCGTCGTCTGAGGGAACAGACATAAATTCATCCGTTATATGAAGTTTCCGCTGGGTTGTTTTATCTCTCGGGCTTTTGACTGCGATGGGTCAGTTATTGAGTCGACACTGTTTTGTTTAAGTGTTCGGGATGTAGGGCTATATCTTGATTGTTTGGTCTTCTGTTCACAGGGCTTTCCATACATTTATGCATGTGCCAACTCCAGAATGCCACATGTCTCGCAGGTGGCCGTGTGGTATTAGTCCAGTCACCGCCAGAACCGGCGGTTACGTAATCAAGGACCATTCCCACCACCCTTTTACTACTTTTGAAAGTAGCAGCGCGATGCATGGATAGTGGCATAGAGGTACCCTGCCTGTTAGTAAGATAGCGCATCCCGTCGCCGTGTAGTTTTCAGTGTTTTTTCACGTAAAATGTAGCTCTCTGTTTCTATAAGTTGTGTCATTTAGATTTTTCTTATTCAGTGCTGAGTGTTCTCTTTATTGCAAGTCGGGCTCTCGGTTTTGATAACCATTTCTTGCTGGTTTGTCGTTTCTTCTTTTTTTTTTAGGTTTTCTGTGGATTTGTTGAATTTAATCGGTGTGCGTGTTTTTAAGGGTGAACTCATAGGTTCATTGCGTTTGCAGTCCCTGGTTTTGGGTGCCAACAGAGTCAACTGGGTAAGGGGAGGTTAACTTATGTTGTGTATTCCCCGTTTTCACTCCTCGGAATTCTTTATAAGTTCGTTGGTTCTGAGGTGAACTCGTATGGTTCATTGGTTTTGCTTTAAATTGCCGGTACTCCTCTTCGTCAGCGGACCAAACCGTGGAGATAGTTATATTGCGCAGCGTTTTATTGCACGTATCTCGATCTTCGTTTAATCCTATCCCCCGTATTGGTTGGGGATTAGGATTGATAGCTTTAGGGCTTTCCTACTGACTTGAGTTAGTAGGTCGTTGGCTCACTTTCGGAAGGATTCTCGCATCGAGTTGTATCCTAATGTTTGTGAGGTTCAACTTTCGTTTTTACAAATTCTTTCCACTGCGTTATAGCAGTCTCTTGCGAGTGTTTCCCCTTTTAATTGTCATTTGAAGATTGCTGGTGGGTGGGCCGACAGGTGGTCTAGGTACTGATATGTTTCAGTTGTGCGCTCTGGCACGTCGTGGTGGCGAAAGCTCGCCTTGTCCGCAGGCCAGAGCCTATGGTGGTCTGAGGTCCGGCGTCAGGCTGCAACGAGGAGAGGCAGGAGAGGCTGGCTGTGCAGTATATGCAACAGGAGGCCTTGATCCATTCGTCGTCTGAGAGAACAGACATAAATTCATCCGTGAGCCGAGGTTCCCGCTGGGTTGTTTTATCTCTCTTTTGACCGCGATGGGTCAGTTTTGAGTCGACACTGTTTTGTTTAGTGTTCAGGTTATAGGGCTGTATCTTGATTGTTTGGTCTTCTGTTCGCAAGGCTTTCTATACATTTATGCATGTGCCAGCTCCAGAAGGCGACATGTCTCGCAGGTGGCCATGGGATATTAGTCCAGTCAGCGCCAGGCCCGGCAGTTACGTAATCAAGGACCATTCCCAACACCCTTCAACTACTTTTGAGAGTAGTAGCGCGATGCATGGATAGCGGCATAGAGGTAGCTGTGCCACCTGCCTGTTAGTAAAATAGCGCATCCCTTCGCTGTGTAGTTTTCAATGTTTTTCCACGTGACATTTAGCTCTCTGTTTCAGAAAGTTGTGTCATTTAGATTCTTGTTATTCAGTGCCGATTGTTCTCTTTATTGCAAGTCTGTCGGTTTTGATACCCGTTTCTTGCTGGTTTGTTTTTTCTTCTTTTTAATCTTTTCCCCAAAATTTAAGGTTCATTCCGTATCAGCTGCTGGCTGTGATACAATGTAATGGATTTTTTTTTTTTTTTTTTTTTTTAAATTTTATAGAAACTTTATTTCGAGAACGTTCTTCTGTTCGCTGTTAAACAGCCACTGTCTTTGCAGTTACGTTTGCTGTGTGGTTTTGTGCTCTAGCCACACAAAGCTGGTCAGTGCCAGTGCTGTGACGAGGAAGGTTGCGTGTGCACTCTTGCACGTCGTGGCACCAATTGAAGAGACGATCAAATGGAGATGAGAATTTAGTGTAGCGTTCTGCTGCACGTATCTCGATCTCCGTTTAATTCTATACCCCGTATTGGCTGGGGATTAGGATTGATCACTCTAGGGCTTTCCTACTGACTTGAGTTAGTAGGTCGTTGGCTCACTTTCGAAAGGATGCTCGCATCGAGTTGTATCCTAGTGTTTGTGAGGTTCAACTTTCGCTTTTACCAATTCTTTCAACTGCGTTATAGCAGTCTCTTGCGATGCGGAGTGTTTCCCCCTTTTTTTTTATTTTTTAAATTTGTCCTTTGAGGATTGCTGGTGGTTTTGTGCTTTAGCCAGGCAAAGCTGGTCAGTTCCAGTGCTTGTGACGAGGAAGGTTGCGTGTGCACTATGACACGCCGTGGCACAAAATGAAGAAACGATCTTGGCCGCGTTGCCCGTGAGAGCCCGGGTCACGTGGTCTGTAGTCCAAACGCTGGCTGTGTAGAGTCGTGGATTCTCGTTGAAGTGTAAGTTCTGTCTCTTCCGTCGTCTGAGCAGAAAAAGTTATACATTTGGAGTCGCGATGAGTAGTTTAAGATATCTCGTGCACTTTTTTTTGGACTGAAATGATCCTTCTTCAAACACTGTTCTGTTTTTCCGCGTTTTGGATAAGGGCGCTATGTCATTTATTCTTTTGTCGAAAACAGGAGGAGAAGAGTGGAGAAAATAAAAGGGGGAAAAAGGAAAAAAAAAAAAAAAAAAATTTTGCGCAATAACGGAAAAGTGTCCGAAATAAAAGTTGAACCTCACAAACACTGGGATAAAACTCTATGCGAGCATCCTTCCGAAAGTGAGCCGACGACCTACTAACTCAAGTCAGTAGGAAAGGCCTAGAGCTATCAATCCTAATCCCCAGCCAATACGGGGGATAGGATCTAACGGAAATGGAGATACGTGCAGCAGAACGCTACGATAAATTTTCATATCCACGGTTTGGTCCGCTGACGACGAGGAGTACCGGCAATTCAAAGCAAAACTTCCTCGAAACACACATGAACTAGACAAAAAAATTCAGTCTGACTTGCGTCGCTCAAGGATGTACGGCCGGCCGATAAAAAACAGGCCATTTCATCGGATAACGGTGTGCGATGTGATACACTTTTTTACAAACGGAAAAGAATGAAAAGCCAACAACACGGCAAACAACAAAACAGAAAAACAGCGGTGACACAAACAAAAGCGTGCCGACACCTGTGAAAAAGAAACACAGTCCGAGACTGAAAAAGCAAAGAATCTAAAGAACAAACAAAATCGTGGGAGCGAAATCAGATTTGTTGAAAACGCCGCTGAACACATTACTGTACAGAGGATATATAGGTGCGTTATTACTTAGGCCACGGGCAAAGCTACCCATATGCCACTGACCGTGCATCGCACTACGACTCTCAGAGTGGTAGAAAGGTGGTTGTAACAGTACGTAGCTACGGAAGTCCGCCTCAGTGAACCGGCTTGAACGCACAATCACTTTGCGAGGTACACATTGTCTTTGGTGGGCGCACACATACACGTGAATGTATGAAGAGCCACACTAACAATAGACAAATGAATAAATGACAGAGCGCCCATATCCCAAACACGTAAAAACAAAACAATGTTCGAAGAAGGATCACTTCGGATCAAAAAGGGCACGAGATAATTTAAACTCGTAAACCGAGAGCCCGACTTGCAATAAAGAGAACACTCAGCACTGAATACGAAAAATCTAAATGACACAACTTATAGAAACAGAGAGCTAAATTTTACGTGAAAAAACACTGAAAACTACACGGCGACGGGATGCGCTATATTACTAACAGGCAGGGGACCTCTATGCCACTATCCATGCATCGCGCTACTACTTCCAAAAGTAGTAAAAGGGTGTTGGGAATGGTCCTTGATTACGCAACCGCCGGTCCTGGCGGTGACTGGACTAATACCCCACGGCCACCTGCGAGACATGTGGCATTCTGGAGTTGGCACATGCATAAATGTATGGAAAGCCCTGTGAACAGAAGACCAAACAATCAAGATATAGCCCTACATCCCGAACACTTAAGCAAAACAGTGTCGACTCAATAACTGACCCATCGCGGTCAAAAGCCCGAGAGATAAAACAACCCAGCGGAAACTTCATCTAACGGATGAATTTATGTCTGTTCCCACAGACAACGAAAGGATCAAGGCCTCCTGTTGCACATACTGCACAGCCAGCCTCTCCTCGTTACAGCCTGACGCCGGACCTCAGACCACCATAGGCTCTGGCCTGCGGACAAGGCGTCCTTTTGCCGCCACGACGTGCCAGAGTGCACAACTGAAACATATCAGTACCTACACGACCTGTCGGCCCACCCACCTCAAAGGACTAACAAAAAGGGAACACTCCGCATCGCAGGAGTCTGCTATAACGCAGTTGAAAGGATATGTAAAAACGAAAGTTGAACCTCACAAACACTAGGATACCACTCTATGCGAGCATCCTTTCGAAAGTGAGCCAACGACCTACTAACTCAAGTCAGTAGGAAAGCCCTAGAGCTATCAATCCTAATCCCCAGCCAATACGGGGGATAGGTTTAAACGGAGATCGAAATACGTGCAGCAGAACGCTACACTAAATTTTAATCTCCACGGTTTGGTCCGCTGACGATGAGGAGTACCGGCAATTTAAAGCAAAACTTCCTCGAAACACACATGAACTAGACATAAAAATTCAGACTGACTTGTGTCGCTCGAGTGTGTACGGCCGGCCGATAAAAAACAGGCCATTTCATCGGATAGTGTGCGATGTGATACACTTTTATACAAACTGATCGTTGGTGTCTAACACCGCCCGTGTTGTTCCGCTAGGTCAGACCCCGCTCTGATCCACTATTTTGTATGCAATGGACTGTGATGACTGAGCCGGTCGAAAACACTCTCACACAAGTCAGTCACATAAAAATAATCTGTTCTTGGTTGCTACAAAACCTTGCAATGCTCTGATGCGGGCACAACATAAAATTAGCATCATATCTTAAAATCCGTCGAGCGGAGCTATCAACAAGAAGCTCGAAGCCCACAGGAACATAAGATATTCAACCTCAAGCCAGAATCCGTAAAAGCATATCGATTGGAAGTTGTATACTCCAAACACATCATCATGTTGGTAGTGATGAAACAACACTACCTAACAATGAACGCAAAGAGCACACATAAAAAGAAATATTCCGCACGGAAAGGTGATTTCACTCTCTTAAATCTTGGGGAAGCCTTCCATCTAGGATAGAGAAGAAAGAACACGCGAAGCACGTGGGAGCGCACGGACACCCCCCCACCCCCTCCCCCAGTCTCATCCTACGGGCATCTGGAAATCATCTTTGAGGAGTCGGCATACCCAGGAAGTTTGCATAACTTCAAGTGACCATGTACACCGATGGGGAACAACCCAAACCCACCGTTGTCGGAGAGACATAGATCCTCATACTATGGGAGCCTACTAGGCACTCCTTACCTAATGTACATCTACATTGGACTTGACAACTTGGCCGCGTTGCACGCGAGAGCACGGGTCACGTGGTCAGTCACATAAAAATAATCTGTTCTGGGTTGCTACAAAACCTTGCAATGCTCTGATGCGAGCACAACATAAATCAAAAAGCATCATATCTTAAAATCCGTCGAGCGGAGCTATCAACAAGAAGCTCGAAGCCCACAGGAAAATAAGATATCCAACCTCAAGCCAGAATCCGTAACTGAAAGCATATCGACTGGAAGTTGTATATTCCAAACACATCATGATGCTGATGGTGATGAAACAACACTACCTAACAATGAACGCAAAGAGCACACATAAAAAGTAATATTCCGTACGGAAAGGTGATTTCACTCTCTTAAATCTTGGGATAGAGAAGAAAGAACACGTAAAGTACACGGAACCCCACCCAGCCTCGTCCTACGGGCATCTGGAAATCATCGTTGAGGAGTCGGCATAACTGCAACTGACCCAGGAAGTGGATTTGGGTTGGCCGGCCGATAAAAAACAGGCCATTTCATCGGATAGTGTGCGATGTGATACACTTTTTTACAAACTGATCGTTGGTGTCTAACACCGCCCGTGTTGTTCCGCTAGGTCAGACTCCGCTCTGATCCGCTATTTTGTATGCAATGGACTGTGATGACTGAGCCGGTCGAAAAAACTCTCACACAAGTCAGTCACATAAAAATAATCTGTTCTTGGTTGCTACAAAACCTTGCAATGCTCTGATGCGAGCATAAAATTAAATAGCATCATATCTTAAAATCCGTCGAGCTGAGCTATCAACAAGAAGCTCGAAGCCCACAGGAAAATAAGATATCCAACCTCAAGCCAGAATCCATAAAAACATGTCGGACTGGAAGTTGTATATTCCAAACAATATTGGTGCTGATGAAACAACACTACCTAACAATAACCGCAAAGAGCACACATAAAAAGGAATATCCCGTACGGAAAGGTGATTTAACTCTCGTCAAGCCATAAGTTTGCTGGAATATCAGCATGATCAAGTACAAAGAGGAACGGGAGAAGACAGGAAGATAAAGATAAATCAATGTGAAGGGGATGAATGAGTTATCTCACTAAGGCAGGTAGCTAAGCTACATGGTTGCCGCAACCTTGCGTGTATCGCGCTACTACGTGCCAACGTAGTAGAAGAGTGGTGGAAATGGTCCTTGAATTCATAACTGCCGGGCCCGGCGCATGATCAGACCAATACCCGCGACCACCTGCGAGACATGAGATCTTTTGCAATGGGCACATGCAGAAATGTATGGAGCTCGACTAACAGAAGACCCCCCAAAAATCGAGAGATACCCCAGCACCTTGAACACAATTAGTGCTGATGAAAAGCATCAACACTATCTAAAAATGAACGCAAAAAGAACCCGGGGAAAAAAAAAAAAAAAAAAAAAAAAAAAATATTCCCAATGGAGATGTGAATTCACTCTCGTATACCTAGTGGAAGAAACAGCCTTCCTTCTAGGATACAGAAAGAAGAACACGCAAAGTTCGTGGGAACGCACTGACTCCCACCCAGCCTCATCCCACGGACATCTGGGAATTATCGGCTAGGAGTTTGCGTAATTTCAACTGACCCTGCACACCGACGGGGACAACCCAACACCCACCGTTGTCAGAGAGACCTAGATCTTCATACTATGGGAGCCTGCACGGTACTCAATAACTAATGTACATCAACATCAGACTGACAAGCAGGGATGCCTGCACACTGGGGTGCCGGAAACAAACAAGTGAAGGCCCACAGTGCACAACGGCATAGCGCAGTAACAAATGACACAGAAGTAAATGCCGAAAAAGAAAGAGAAAGACAAGAGAAAAGCATGTAAAAGCCAATATTACGGCAAAACAAAAAAACAAAATTGTTTTAAACAAAGAACAAAACAACAACAACAAAACAGAAAAATGGTGGGACACAAACAAAAGTGGCCGACACCTGTGGAAAAGAAATACAGTCCAAGACTGAAAAAGCAAAAGAATTTAAAGAACAAACAAAACCGTGGGAGCGAAATCATACTTGTTGAAAACGCTGAACACGGTCACGGTACGTATGTACATAGGATATTATATGCGCGTGATTGCCGAAGCAGGAGGCCGAAGCTATTAAGCGTGCGACGTCAAACACATCCTTACACATCGGCCAAGCCATAATCAGGCTGAAACATTTATGTGTGCGATGTGAGCACCGTTTTTTCCAACACGGACTCAGTTGTTGGGGTGTACCCCACCCGTGCTCTCCCGCGTAGATTAATCTTCGGGTTGATCCACATAGTGTGACAGACTGCCTGGCCTGGTCAAAACAAAGTTGACACAGGTAACGCAATGAATCTCAACTGAACTACCCACTGAATCACGGGAACTGACTGGATCAGTGAGGTGAAGATACAACCTGAAACTGTACCCAGAGAACGGGTTTTGACACATGAACACACGTGTGTACAAATATCTAACCAATATGGAAAGGCTTCCCCATAACAACCTGGGTCGTCCGCGAAAAACACAAACAGTAAATGTACAATAACTCAGTTGTGCCAAAAAAGTTGCCACGGACGTACACGTATGTACCATCTCCGAACGGAAAGGTGAACTCACTCTCTTAAACCTTTTGGAAGAAACAGCCCTTCATCTATAATAGAGAAGGAAGAACACGGAAAATACACGTGAACGCACGGACATCTGGGAATTATCGGCGAGAAAGTTGAATAACGTCAACTGACCCAGCACACCGATAGGGATAACCCAAACCCACCGTTGTCAGAGAGACATAGATTCTCATACTATGGGAGCCTACATGGTACTCCCTAACCAATGTACATCTACATCAGACGTGAGGAGCAGGGCTGCCTGCACAATGCAGTGCCGGAAACAAATACGTGAATGCGGTACACCCACAGTGCACCACATAGCGTAATAACAAATGGCACAGAAGTAAATGCCGAAAATGAATGAGAGAGACAACGAAAAAGAATGAAAAGCCAACAATACAACAAACAACAAAACAGAAAAACAGTAGGACACAAACAAAAGTGTGCCGACACCTGTGAAAAAGAAACACAGTCCGAGACTGAAAAAGCAAAGAATTTAAAGAACAAACAAAATCGTGGGAGCGAAATCAGATTGGCTGAAAACGGCGCTGAACACATTACTGTAAGAGGATAAATATGCGCGTGATTTCTTAGGCTGCCGGGGGCAAAAGCTACCCCTATGCCACTGACCGTGCATCGCACTACGACTCTCAGAGTGGTAGAAAAGTGGTTGTAACAGTACGTAGCTACGCCTGGGATGAATGTACAATCACTTGCGAGGTACACATTGTCCTTGATGGGCGTATACATACACGTGTATGTATAAAGAGCCACACCGAGACAAATGAATAAATGACATAGCGCCCTTATCCCAAACACATAAAAACAAAACGGGCACGAGGTAATTTAAAATACCCATCGCGACTCCAAATGTATACTTGAACTATCTCTGCTCAGACGACGGAAGAGATAGGACTTGCATTTCAACGTAAAGCCACAACTACACACAACCAGCCTCTGGACTACAGACCACGTGACCCGGGCTCTCGCGTGCAGAGCGGCCAAGATCGTCTCTTCATTTCGATGCCACGACGTGCAAGAGTGCACACACGACCTTCCTCGTCACAGCACTGGCACTGACCAGCTTTGCGTGGCTAGAGCAAAAACTACCACAACTAAAAAACGCAATGAACCTTACGAGTTCATCTCAGAACCAACGAACTTATAAAGTTCCGTAATCTACAGAATTCCGAGGAGTGAAAACGGGGCATACACAACCTACCCCCTTACCCGGTTGACTTTATGGGCACCCAAAACCGCGGACTGCAAACGCAATGAACCTACGAGTTCACCCTTAAAAACACGCACACGGATTAAATTCAACAAATCCACAGAAAACCTGTGACACCTACCCATAGGGTCAAAAAGGACACACATCAAATTGCTACCCACTTTGAAGTGCTCAAATGAGTATCTAAACGACACCCCGAAAACAGGAGGAGAAGAGTGGAGAAAATAAAAGGGGGAAAAAGGAAAAAAAAAAAAAAAAAAATTTTGCGCAATAACGGAAAAGTGTCCGAAATAAAAGTTGAACCTCACAAACACTGGGATAAAACTCTATGCGAGCATCCTTCCGAAAGTGAGCCGACGACCTACTAACTCAAGTCAGTAGGAAAGGCCTAGAGCTATCAATCCTAATCCCCAGCCAATACGGGGGATAGGATCTAACGGAAATGGAGATACGTGCAGCAGAACGCTACGATAAATTTTCATATCCACGGTTTGGTCCGCTGACGACGAGGAGTACCGGCAATTCAAAGCAAAACTTCCTCGAAACACACATGAACTAGACAAAAAAATTCAGTCTGACTTGCGTCGCTCAAGGATGTACGGCCGGCCGATAAAAAACAGGCCATTTCATCGGATAACGGTGTGCGATGTGATACACTTTTTTACAAACGGAAAAGAATGAAAAGCCAACAACACGGCAAACAACAAAACAGAAAAACAGCGGTGACACAAACAAAAGCGTGCCGACACCTGTGAAAAAGAAACACAGTCCGAGACTGAAAAAGCAAAGAATCTAAAGAACAAACAAAATCGTGGGAGCGAAATCAGATTTGTTGAAAACGCCGCTGAACACATTACTGTACAGAGGATATATAGGTGCGTTATTACTTAGGCCACGGGCAAAGCTACCCATATGCCACTGACCGTGCATCGCACTACGACTCTCAGAGTGGTAGAAAGGTGGTTGTAACAGTACGTAGCTACGGAAGTCCGCCTGAACCGGCTTGAACGCACAATCACTTTGCGAGGTACACATTGTCTTTGGTGGGCGCACACATACACGTGAATGTATGAAGAGCCACACTAACAATAGACAAATGAATAAATGACAGAGCGCCCATATCCCAAACACGTAAAAACAAAACAATGTTCGAAGAAGGATCACTTCGGATCAAAAAGGGCACGAGATAATTTAAACTCGTAAACCGAGAGCCCGACTTGCAATAAAGAGAACACTCAGCACTGAATACGAAAAATCTAAATGACACAACTTATAGAAACAGAGAGCTAAATTTTACGTGAAAAAACACTGAAAACTACACGGCGACGGGATGCGCTATATTACTAACAGGCAGGGGACCTCTATGCCACTATCCATGCATCGCGCTACTACTTCCAAAAGTAGTAAAAGGGTGTTGGGAATGGTCCTTGATTACGCAACCGCCGGTCCTGGCGGTGACTGGACTAATACCCCACGGCCACCTGCGAGACATGTGGCATTCTGGAGTTGGCACATGCATAAATGTATGGAAAGCCCTGTGAACAGAAGACCAAACAATCAAGATATAGCCCTACATCCCGAACACTTAAGCAAAACAGTGTCGACTCAATAACTGACCCATCGCGGTCAAAAGCCCGAGAGATAAAACAACCCAGCGGAAACTTCATCTAACGGATGAATTTATGTCTGTTCCCACAGACAACGAAAGGATCAAGGCCTCCTGTTGCACATACTGCACAGCCAGCCTCTCCTCGTTACAGCCTGACGCCGGACCTCAGACCACCATAGGCTCTGGCCTGCGGACAAGGCGTCCTTTTGCCGCCACGACGTGCCAGAGTGCACAACTGAAACATATCAGTACCTACACGACCTGTCGGCCCACCCACCTCAAAGGACTAACAAAAAGGGAACACTCCGCATCGCAGGAGTCTGCTATAACGCAGTTGAAAGGATATGTAAAAACGAAAGTTGAACCTCACAAACACTAGGATACCACTCTATGCGAGCATCCTTTCGAAAGTGAGCCAACGACCTACTAACTCAAGTCAGTAGGAAAGCCCTAGAGCTATCAATCCTAATCCCCAGCCAATACGGGGGATAGGTTTAAACGGAGATCGAAATACGTGCAGCAGAACGCTACACTAAATTTTAATCTCCACGGTTTGGTCCGCTGACGATGAGGAGTACCGGCAATTTAAAGCAAAACTTCCTCGAAACACACATGAACTAGACATAAAAATTCAGACTGACTTGTGTCGCTCGAGTGTGTACGGCCGGCCGATAAAAAACAGGCCATTTCATCGGATAGTGTGCGATGTGATACACTTTTATACAAACAAAATAGCAGAAAAAACGCACTAACGTAGTCCTATTTGACGTAATACACATCATCTGCCTTATTTTTTACGACATGAGGAGCCAACTAAACAATATTTCACCACTAATTACATAGCGCAAACTGCAAAAGCCTTCCACCGAGACATTTTCAAAGTTCGGGAAACCACCGAACAAAAATAGCTTCCGAGTTTTTTTTTTAACCAATGAGAGACACAATCCTTGCAAACCGGCAAGCCAGACACTGTCGTCTGCTCAAACACCAACAGGCAACATGCCACAATTTCACCAAAGCACAGAGCAACAAATTCAAGAACTAAAACGAAAATACACACCCAGCAACACTATACACAAAGCACGCTATTGCCAAATTTTCACGTCACTCAATGCGGGACTATCTGAAGAAAATCATCTCCCGAATTTTCGAAGACTATCTGACATCATGTCTACGCTGTAAAATAAAATCTTACCTTAAAATCCATCAATCTCAGCACTAGTCCTGCTGTTAACAACGAGCGTTTTGTTTTGGTATTCCTTTTTCCAGATATCCCAACACACATGACACTTTAGGATAAAACAACGACAATCCAAGCCATCCCCTTCTGACATCTTGAATCTAAAAGCACGAGGCACATGCTAACTTGCACAAGCTGTCACATCAGTGGTCAAATGCCGATCGCTTCATCAAAAAGTTCTTAATTTTTCTGAATCACACAGCAGTCAAGAAGCACTGTCATTGTAATACTTTAACGACCTTTTGTAGACATTGCAGCTTGAATCATTCTGTACACAAGCCAAGATTAGCTTTTTACTCGCGAAAACAAGACTTGCGCTTCTGACACGGAATCGTGCTACGTCACAGTCTGGGAATCCCCGGCAGAACATGTATATTCAATGGTGTCACCTATCCGCCACAGAAGCGGCCGTCTTCATAAACCGGATTTTTTCTAAACAATAAACGGAGGAAGGAAAACAAATACGTTATTGGTCGGAGGGGTTCGCTACACGGACCTTTGTAGGCCTTCGGGAGGTCAAATGAATCATTGTACCCCTCAGGCCTTCGGCCTTCGGGGTACAATGATTCCTTTGACCTCCCTCAGGCCTACAAAGGTCCGTGTAGCGAACCCCTCCGACCAATAACTTATATTGTTTTCCACCCTACGTCACACGACCAATAACTTTAGCGCAAACCGTACCATGTGACCGGGATACAAAAACCCTTGTAGCGACAAATGGCCGACTTTTTGTAGCCCTCTTTCTGACGCGTCTTGGATGCCAGTTTTGTCCTCATCAAAACGGTCTAAAGTACAAAGTTACTTAGTGTTGTTCGAAACAACAGGCACACTACTGGAGACGGCAACGTCATGAAAGACTTTAAATTACGTCATAATTTTATTGTGTATAAATGTATATTCCTTTGTTGTCAGTCATGACTGGTGTGATCCAGGTCGGAAGGTTTTTTCTTGATTTCTTTTACGAAAAAATTGGAGGAATGAAAAACAAATACATTATTGGTAGCAGGGGCTTGCTGCACGGACCCTTGGCGGGGGCAGGGGATCTAACTGTTGTCCATGATCCAGCGCTGAGTAATTCCCCTTGGTTTGTTGTACAATTCTGCCAGCGCTAGCCTCACCTAACTGGTTTGTGAGGACCCTTGTAGGCCTTCGGGGGGGTCAAAGGAATAATTGTACCTTGCAGGCCTTCGGGGTACAATGGTTCCTTTGACCTCCCACAGGCCTACAAGGTTCCGTGTAGCAAACCCCTGCGACTAATAACTTATATTGAAAGACCGATCCACTTTCATGCAATGCCATACGGATGTGTGACTTCATATTGATTACCACGGGCAATATACACATCTTTACGTTATCGTTCCGCATTGCTGACAGCTGGTATATGGCAGATCTTATTTTGTGATCATGCAAAGTTTTAGACATTCATTGAAATCACACATATTTTTAACCATGCACATTCCAAGAGGAAAAGATGACGCGACCTCACTGATTTCAGCAGCCTTCGCTCGTGTACACAGGGACCTCTGTGATCCCGTGCTGGCGGCTGACAAGGACCAGAACATTCAGACAAATGTTCTCATTGCTATGCAGACACACTTCCAGGTATGGTACATACGGATTGGAAGTAAATTCACCATAGGCTCTACTGAGTAGTACTCCAGAGCGTGTGTCGCTCACGAGTTGTCAACATCGGTTATCTTGCCTCACTGTCTGAATATGGATCGGGGCCTTAACCAGACAATAGTGCAACCGGCAATTTGCTTGACTAAAAATGAGGAGGCAGGCGTGTTGCTCACGTGCGAAAGCAAAAGTGAGTCTATGTACTGGGCCAGTGGTCGTCCGTTTCGCAGGTACAATGCTAATCCTTTAATATGTCATGACACTTAAAAAATGACCCGTCGAAAAGGTTAAGGTCAGAGCGGTCGTATTGATTTTGTAACTCGTTCATACACGACAGTCATCAGGACTTTGCCATTCTTGTTAAATAATCCGATTCCTAACGAAAGCTACATACTCCTTGATAATGTTGATTTTAACTTTACTAAACCCTCGCAGGATCCATTATGTTTAACACATACGTTTTACGCCATATCATGTTTCATTTACACATGTTTTACTTGGTATGTCTCCCTTCTTAATGTTCAGCGTCACATTTTGAATTTTTTGTATAGTGAAGATGAAATGAGTACAGATCGACACCTTGATGGCGTCATCGTTGGCATGAACGAAGGAGTCCTGAATCACACCGTTGTCTCCGGTGGAGAAGCCGTCGTTGTTATTGATCCAGGCGCCCACAGTCTTGATGCTGCTGATAGTGGCGTCAGGACTCAACATACGGAGGAAAAACGCCATCGAGTCACTGATGGTGATGCCTTCAACCGTGTGATTAGAACCTTTGTCCATCGTCACTGTAGACGACTTAAACCTGCAATATGTCGATCCAAAATCATAAATTACACACAAATTATCCCTTCACTGCCGAGAAAAAAGTGAACAAAATCCAACTGCAAGAGACATAGATCCTCATGAGCCCCCGCGACTGAGGGGGCTCATGAGGACCTATGCCTCTTGCTGAAATCAAGTTGTATCCATGCTTCTTGGACGGTGTTAGTTTTTAATCGCTAAATGAACCAAGAAACAAAATGTACGTACAGTGGTACGGAAGGTTTTAAACGCACGTTAATGCGGTACATTAAAAAAAAAAAACAGTATTATTCTTTAGAGTAGAAAACTGGAGTGTACGGGTTGCAGGTGGAAAGTTGCTATCTCTACGAGTTGGTATATCGGTCGACACTATTATAACATTTCAATTTTTTTTTTGGTATGACATATAATACCAGAATACCAGACAAGATGGCGGCCATACAACACCTCGCCAGGCCGCCCGCTCCGGCAGAAATGGTCGCCACCCACAGTCTAGCAGTCATTGGGCCTTCGTAGTGATATTATGATGGCGGACCCTGCAATGCTACATCATGACTGGTGTTTCTTTTGGATGACATTGGGAATTTGTTGTGCTGTTGCTGTTCATTGGATTTTCAGTAGTTTCTTTCGCCGTCAGTGCAATGCTAGTTTATACACGCCGGCTGATTTTTGTTAGTGCCAGAAGAACAGCGCGCATTATGCTGTGGCAAGAAAACAACGTGCTTTTCTCCCCCTTCAAGCATCTCGGGAGTGGCTGTTCCCACGCCACGCTCAACATCACTGCCGAGGCGAGTGCCAGCAGGCTTCGGGCCCCAACATTCCAGGCGAGAGACGTGATGACGGACACGCAGTGACTGTGTTTCTTACAACACTGACTTAACAGCGTGTGCTTGTGTGTACTGTGCTTTAGAAACAAATTTTGGACTGCCGCTTTTACGTTAATGTTGTAGTTTTACTATTATTGCTTAAAAATAAGTAGGTGTGAAGTTATATATTAGTTAGGTTATAGTGATGACTGTTTATGCCGGAGCGACTGTCTAATAGCCGGCGCTGTTCTTATAGCGACGGGCCCCCAGGTAGCAACTGTGAAAGTATAATTCGTCTTTTTGTTTGTTGATGCGTATCTCTCATTTGTGTAACTAGTATCAGCCAAGCAGAAAGTTTAAAAACATTATATTACGTGTTTAAGAGATACTATGATAGGGCTGTCCTTAGTTTGCTTTGTGTTAGGGAGGTTCAGGTCGGGTTGGGGCCGATGGCGCCGGCCATGAGACGCCTTGGCGACGGGCTTCACCCGTCCCGAGCCATTGTCCATTTCAGTGTTGTGTGTAAACTGTTGTGTGAGTGTGGGTGATTGCGAGTTGCACCTGAGGTGGCGAAACAAATTTTCCTGTACGTGGCAACATGTATTTGGAACAATAAAGTTGATTCATTCATTCATTCATTCATTCATTCATTCATTCATT
>BTPG01000224.1:0-29208 GCA_036245525.1 Semisulcospira habei | reverse complement strand
ATGCACAGTATGCAAAGTGTACTTTACAGTAACCCAAAAAAAAGTTACAGATATTTCCAAAATGATCCAGGCGTACATCAGATAAAAACAAGCTATACACACTGAAAAAAATAACACTCTTGTAATAAATGTTTATCATGTTCACAATGGTTTTCTGATCTTATTATTGTCTTTCGTCGCGATTGGTTGTACATTGCTGAACGTCCGGACGTGCCAGCACTGATAATGAAGGGAAAAAAAATAAATAATGAACAGAATATTGAATGCATGTTGCCAGCCAGTCTAATATGCTAAGTAAACCCAAGATCATTTAGCAACACACATCCAAAATCAAGAGAGATACCCCCCCCCCCCCCCCAAAAAAAAAAAAAAAAAAAAAAAAAAACCACCAAACAAACAAAACAACAAAAAAAAGTATTCAGACCCAAAAGGTGACTGCCCATCATGTAAAATGCAAAGAGAGAGCTTAAAAAAGGAAAATACAAGTCAATTGACCAAGGGTAGACAGAAACACATGCCCCAGAATTGAGAGGAAAACCCACCCTTTGGGGCTGACCGGGTGACCCTAGGAACTAAAAAGTAGTTGACCCCACCCAAGTCCCCCCAGGGCAGACCTGGGTGGCCACTGTTTAGTTGCAAAGTAAGGTTAATGAATGTTACACAATCCAGACCAAAAAGGTGACTGCCAAGTGTGTAATAAGCAAAGAAGTACCCAACGGAAAAAGAAACACGCTTAGAAAAGACGGGCACAACACAATGTATTAATATTTCGGGTAAATACCTTTTGCCGATACTTTTTGTCTTATTAATGTCTTTCGTCCCCTTTTCATCAGCAGTTCCATTTTCAAAGTTTTACATGTTATAAACAGTATACAAAAATGATGCAGGCGCACCAACTCCATAGGAGCACTCTTGTAACAAATCTTTATGTCGACAATGGTTTTCTTACTCCTTATTATTGTCTCTCTCGCCCCCCCACCCGCCCCCCGTTCCATCCTCAAAGTTTTACATGTTATATACAGTCAGGCACACCAACCCCATAGTAGCACTCTTTTAATAAAATCTTTATGTTGGCAATGGTTTTCTTACCCCTTATTATTGTCTCTCGTCCCCAAGCGCCGTTCCATCAGCAGTTCCTTTTTCAAAGTTTTACATGCTATATACAGTATACAAAAGGATGCAGGCGCACCAACCCCATAGTAGAACTCTTGTAAAAAAATCTTTATGTTGACAATGGTTTTCTTGCCCCAAGCGTCGTTCCATTTGCAGTTCCATTGACAAAAACAAGCTAGACATGCTGAAACCAACCCAATAATAATGAACACTCTTGTAATATGTATGAAAAGGAAAATGACGCGAGTGTCGGAGAATCTCAATTCATTTCTTTTGTAACTTTTTCAGTCTGTTGCGGATGTAATCCTTAATGTTTGTCCAGCGCCTATGTCTAAGTGCAGGGTCTTCTGCAATGGCCTGCTGTATCTCGGCCTTTCCAGGAAGTTTGTTCACGACAAGGTGTGTCTTGAAACGAGTTTCAACAGCTTTCTCTTCAGCTTTCCCCCATGGTTTCCTTGTAAATATAGCTTTCTTTCGAACAGGAGCCGACGCAGAACTGTCATCATCAAAACTATCTAGTTTGTCATCAGGCTCTGGACATCTTTTCTCGGTCATGCTCAATGATTCCTGTGTTGTTGACTTGCTATTTGCTTCATTCACAGGTGCTGTTTCCCCAGCGACCTCTCTGCGAGTTTCTGATGTGTTTTCATTGTCAAAGTCAATCTCTTCATCATCGCCCAGTTCAGCTCTAATGCAACTCTCAAAATCTGTCATCCCATTGTTAACTGACAGAAGAATCTTTGCCACTTTTGCCTTCTGAAGGACGTCTTGAGGTTGGCGGTAGATATGGCGATGTATCCGAATATCATGACCAAGGAAGTCTGCCAGCTGATCCTGGTCTAACTCCGAGATGGCCATGGCCTGAGCCAAAGTTGCAACCTGCTTCCGTAACTGAGTAAATGTGAACATGGCTGGGTTTGACACTTGCGCTTGCAGTGCATGTTCCTTCAAAACATCATGGCCTCTGTAAGGCCTCTGACCAGAAGGTGTGGCAAAGATGTACTGGGAACCGGCAAGAGCTGGCACTGATTGCCTCATTTGAAGGATTCTGTCCACAGTTGTCATCATCTTCTTCGTCAGCAAAATGGGAACACTCCTATTCAACTTGCCCCTGATTTCCACTCGCTGAAAATGATTCACCATTTTCTTCTCAACCTCTGTGAGACCTTTCAAGATATCTTGATTGGTGATCGATCCAATCTTAGCATTCTGGAAGTCTGATACCTTCATTCTCTGAACTTCTCCCACTCGTTTTCGGTTGAAAAGTGATACAGCGCAAAGATTTGCTTTAACCACTGTCGGATAATCTTCCGAAACCATCCTTGTCTCAAGAAGCTGTTGGACCTTCCGGATTTGAAACTTGAAAACGGGCAGAATCGGCGCACAGGCCTCTTGCCGAAGAGGGGAACCTATTTTGGACGAGAAACAAGCACACAAGTTTAGCGGACCACAGGGTGTCGTGCCGCGCCGTGCCGCACAAGGCTATTCATGCAGCACTGGGAATTGACGATGGAAGGCAAAGTCGGATTTGAAACTTGAAAACGGGCAGAATCGGCGCACAGGCCTCTTGCCGAAGAGTGGAACCTATTTTGGACGAGAAACAAGCACACAAGTTTAGCGGACCACAGGGTGTCGTGCCGCGCCGTGCCGCACAAGGCTATTCATGCAGCACTGGGAATTGACGATGGAAGGCAAAGTCGGATTTGAAACTTGAAAACGGGCAGAATCGGCGCACAGGCCTCTTGCCGAAGAGTGGAACCTATTTTGGACGAGAAACAAGCACAAAAGTTTAGCGGACCACAGGGTGTCGTGCCGCGCCGTGCCGCACAAGGCTATTCATGCTGGTTTTCAGCAGGAATTGACGATGGAAGGCAAAGTCGCATTTGAAACTTGAAAACGGGCAGAATCGGCGCACAGGCCTCTTGCCGAAGAGGGGAACCTATTTTGGACGAGAAACAAGCACACAAGTTTAGCGGACCACAGGGTGTCGTGCCGCGCCGTGCCGCACAAGGCTATTCATGCAGCACTGGGAATTGACGATGGAAGGCAAAGTCGGATTTGAAACTTGAAAACGGGCAGAATCGGCGCACAGGCCTCTTGCCGAAGAGTGGAACCTATTTTGGACGAGAAACAAGCACAAAAGTTTAGCGGACCACAGAGTGTCGTGCCGCACAAGGCTATTCTTGCTGATTTTCAGCAGGAATTGACGATGGAAGACAAAGTCGGATTTGAAACTTGAAAACGGGCAGAATCGGCGCACAGGCCTCTTGCCGAAGAGGGGAACCTATTTTGGACGAGAAACAAGCACAAAAGTTTAGCGGACCACAGGGTGTCGTGCCGCGCCGTGCGGCACAAGGCTATTCATGCTGGTTTTCAGCAGGAATTGACGATGGAAGGCAAAGTCGGATTTGAAACTTGAAAACGGGCATAATCGGCGCACAGGCCTCTTTCCGAAGAGGGGAACCTATTTTGGACGAGAAACAAGCACAAAAGTTTAGCGGACCACAGGGTGTCGTGCCGCGCCGTGCCGCACAAGGCTATTCATGCTGGTTTTCAGCAGGAATTGACGATGAAAGACAAAGACGGATTTGAAACTTGAAAACGGGCAGAATCGGCGCAGAGGCCTCTTGCCGAAGAGGGGAACCTATTTTGGACGAGAAAACAAGCACAAAAGTTTAGCGGACACACGGTGTCGTGCCGCGCAGTGCCGCACCAGGCTATTCATGCTGGTTTTGAGCAGGAATTGACGATGGAAGGCAAAGTCGGATTTGAAACTTGAAAACGGGCAGAATCGGCGCAGAGGCCTCTTGCCGAAGAGGGGAGCCTATTTTGGACGAGAAAACAAGCACAAAAGTTTAGCGGACACACAATGTCGTGCCGCGCAGTGCCGCACCAGGCTATTCATGCTGGTTTTGAGCAGGAATTGACGATGGAAGGCAAAGTCGGATTTGAAACTTGAAAACGGGCAGAATCGGCGCAGAGGCCTCTTGCCGAAGAGGGGAACCTATTTTGGACGAGAAAACAAGCACAAAAATTTAGCGGACACACGGTGTCGTGCCGCGCAGTGCCGCACCAGGCTATTCATGCTGATTTTCAGCACTGGGAATTGACGATGGAAGGCAAAGTCGGATTTGAAACTTGAAAACGGGCAGAATCGGCGCAGAGGCCTCTTGCCGAAGAGGGGAGCCTATTTTGGACGAGAAAACAAGCACAAAAGTTTAGCGGACACACAATGTCGTGCCGCGCAGTGCCGCACCAGGCTATTCATGCTGGTTTTGAGCAGGAATTGACGATGGAAGGCAAAGTCGGATTTGAAACTTGAAAACGGGCAGAATCGGCGCAGAGGCCTCTTGCCGAAGAGGGGAACCTATTTTGGACGAGAAAACA
This sequence comes from Semisulcospira habei, assembly GCA_036245525.1. NCBI lineage: Eukaryota > Metazoa > Mollusca > Gastropoda > Semisulcospiridae > Semisulcospira > Semisulcospira habei. The sequence continues at coordinate 24,708 of BTPG01000224.1, read as the reverse complement.
AGCACAAAAGTTTAGCGGACACACGGTGTCGTGCCGCGCAGTGCCGCACCAGGCTATTCATGCTGGTTTTGAGCAGGAATTGACGATGGAAGGCAAAGTCGGATTTGAAACTTGAAAACGGGCAGAATCGGCGCAGAGGCCTCTTGCCGAAGAGGGGAGCCTATTTTGGACGAGAAAACAAGCACAAACGTTTAGCGGACACACGGTGTCGTGCCGCGCAGTGCCGCACCAGGCTATTCATGCTGGTTTTGAGCAGGAATTGACGATGGAAGGCAAAGTCGGATTTGAAACTTGAAAACGGGCAGAATCGGCGCAGAGGCCTCTTGCCGAAGAGGGGAACCTATTTTGGACGAGAAAACAAGCACAAAAATTTAGCGGACACACGGTGTCGTGCCGCGCAGTGCCGCACCAGGCTATTCATGCTGATTTTCAGCACTGGGAATTGACGATGGAAGGCAAAGTCGGATTTGAAACTTGAAAACGGGCAGAATCGGCGCAGAGGCCTCTTGCCGAAGAGGGGAGCCTATTTTGGACGAGAAAACAAGCACAAAAGTTTAGCGGACACACAATGTCGTGCCGCGCAGTGCCGCACCAGGCTATTCATGCTGGTTTTGAGCAGGAATTGACGATGGAAGGCAAAGTCGGATTTGAAACTTGAAAACGGGCAGAATCGGCGCAGAGGCCTCTTGCCGAAGAGGGGAACCTATTTTGGACGAGAAAACAAGCACAAAAGTTTAGCGGACACACGGTGTCGTGCCGCGCAGTGCCGCACCAGGCTATTCATGCTGGTTTTGAGCAGGAATTGACGATGGAAGGCAAAGTCGGATTTGAAACTTGAAAACGGGCAGAATCGGCGCAGAGGCCTCTTGCCGAAGAGGGGAGCCTATTTTGGACGAGAAAACAAGCACAAACGTTTAGCGGACACACGGTGTCGTGCCGCGCAGTGCCGCACCAGGCTATTCATGCTGGTTTTGAGCAGGAATTGACGATGGAAGGCAAAGTCGGATTTGAAAGTTGAAAACGGGCAGAATCGGCGCGGAGGCCTCTTGCCGAAGAGGGGAACCTATTTTGGACGAGAAAACAAGCACAAAAATTTAGCGGACACACGGTGTCGTGCCGCGCAGTGCCGCACCAGGCTATTCATGCTGATTTTCAGCACTGGGATATGACGATGGAAGGCAAAGTCGGATTTGAAAGTTGAAAACGGGCAGAATCGGCGCAGAGGCCTCTTGCCGAAGAGGGGAACCTATTTTGGACGAGAAACAAGCACAAAAGTTTAGCGGACCACAGGGTGTCGTGCCGCACCAGGCTATTCATGCTGATTTTCAGCACTGGGAATTGACGATGGAAGGCAAAGTCGGATTTGAAACTTGAAAACGGGCAGAATCGGCGCAGAGGCCTCTTGCCGAAGAGGAGAACCTATTTTGGACGAGAAACAAGCACAAAAGTTTAGCGGACCACAGGGTGTCGTGCCGCACCAGGCTATTCATGCTGATTTTCAGCACTGGGAATTGACGATGGAAGGCAATGTCGGATTTGAAACTTGAAAACTGGCAGAAAAGGCGCAGAGGCCTCTTGCCGAAGAGGGGAACCTATTTTGGACGAGAAAACAAGCACAAAAGTTTAGCGGACACACGGTGTCGTGCCGCGCAGTGCCGCACCAGGCCATTCATGCTGGTTTTGAGCAGGAATTGACGATGGAAGGCAAAGTCGGATTTGAAACTTGAAAACGGGCAGAATCGGCGCAGAGGCCTCTTGCCGAAGAGGGGAACCTATTTTGGACGAGAAAACAAGCACAAAAGTTTAGCGGACACACGGTGTCGTGCCGCGCAGTGCCGCACCAGGCTATTCATGCTGGTTTTGAGCAGGAATTGACGATGGAAGGCAAAGTCGGATTTGAAAGTTGAAAACGGGCAGAATCGGCGCAGAGGCCTCTTGCCGAAAAGTGGAACCTATTTTGGACGAGAAAACAAGCACAAAAGTTTAGCGGACACACGGTGTCGTGCTGCGCAGTGCCGCACCAGGCTATTCATGCTGGTTTTGAGCAGGAATTGACGATGGAAGGCAACGTCGGATTTGAAACTTGAAAACGGGCAGAATCGGCGCACAGGCCTCTTGCCGAAGAGGGGAACCTATTTTGGACGAGAAACAAGCACAAAAGTTTAGCGGACCACAGGGTGTCGTGCCGCACCAGGCTATTCATGCTGATTTTCAGCACTGGGAATTGACGATGGAAGGCAAAGTCGGATTTAAAACTTGAAAACGGGCAGAATCGGTGCAGAGGCCTCTTGCCGAAGAGGGGAACCTATTTTGGACGAGAAAACAAGCACAAAGGTTTAGCGGACCACAAGGTGTCGTGCCGCACCAGGCTATTCATACTGATTTTCAGCACTGGGAATTGACGATGGAAGGCAAAGTCGGATTTGAAACTTGAAAATGGGCAGAATCGGCGCAGAGGCCTTTTGCCGAAGAGGGGAACCTATTTTGGACGAGAAAACAAGCACAAAAGTTTAGCGGACACACGGTGTCGTGCCGCGCAGTGCCGCACCAGGCTATTCATGCTGATTTTCAGCACTGGGAATTGACGATGGAAGGCAAAGTCGGATTTGAAACTTGAAAACGGGCAGAATCGGCGCAGAGGCTTCTTGCCGAAGAGGGGAACCTATTTTGGACGAGAAACAAGCACGAAAGTTTAGCGGACCACAGGGTGTCGTGCCGCACCAGGCTATTCATGCTGATTTTCAGCACTGGGAATTGACGATGGAAGGCAAAGTCGGATTTGAAACTTGAAAACGGGCAGAATCAGTGCGGAGGCTTAATCCATAACAGGAAAACCTATTCCCGACGAGAAACCAGTGAAAAAGTTTTGTCGTCCACCAATCCCGCCGGCCCCCTGCAGCCGCCAAAGTTGGGTTTCAGCAGGAATTGACGGAAGAAAAGCAAAGTGGCTGTTGAAATTGCCACCCGCGAAACTTGGACAAATTTCTAACGGGATTCTCTTCACAGTAACTAAGATCCCAAATGTAAAGAGCCAGCCGAAAAACTTGGAAAAATTTCTCTCGCGGTAGGCGGTAAGGTGAACTAGGGTGATGTCAAAAAGTGTATGCCCAGGGGTTGTTACGGTGTGTAATGGGTAGAGGGGTGGTAGTGCAATGCTGGGATAGCGTGCGCACTGCGACTTTTTATCATGGGGAAGGTGTGGAGGGGTTTTATTGCTATACTGTGCTCGTCAATGCCTGTCTAAGGTGATCACTATATATGTGGGGGGACGATGGATGGAAGGCAAAGTCGGAGTTGAGACTTGAAAGTTGAAGAATCGGTGCGGAGGATTATTCCCCAACAGAAAATGTTATTTCGGACGAGAAACAACAAGCGAAATAGTTTTGTCGTCCACCAGGCCGCCAGCCCCCTGCAGTCACCAATGCTGGTTTTCAGCAGGAATTGACGATGGAACGCAAGGTGGGATTTGAAAGTTGAAACTTGCAGAATCGGCGCAGAAGCCTCTTGCCGAAAAAGGGAACCTATTTTGGACGAGAAACAAGCACAAAAGTTTAGCGGACACAGGGTGTCCTGCCGCGCCGTGCCGCACCCGGCTATTCATGCTGGTTTTCAGCAGGAATTGACGATGGAAGACAAAGTCGGATTTGGAAAGTTGAAACTGGCAGAATCGGCGCAGAGGCCTCTTGCCGAAGAGGGGAACCTATTTTGGACGAGAAAAAAGCACACAAGTTTAGCGGACCACAGGGTGTCGTGCCGCGCCGTGCCGCACAAGGCTATTCATGCAGCACTGGGAATTGACGATGGAAGGCAAAGTCGGATTTGAAACTTGAAAACGGGCAGAATCGGAGCACAGGCCTCTTGCCGAAGAGTGGAACCTATTTTGGACGAGAAACAAGCACAAAAGTTTAGCGGACCACAGGGTGTCGTGCCGCGCCGTGCCGCACAAGGCTATTCATGCTGGTTTTCAGCAGGAATTGACGATGGAAGGCAAAGTCGGATTTGAAACATGAAAACGGGCAGAATCGGCGCACAGGCCTCTTGCCGAAGAGGGGAACCTATTTTGGACGAGAAAACAAGCACAAAAGTTTAGCGGACCACAGGGTGTCGTGCCGCGCCGTGCCGCACAAGGCTATTCATGCAGCACTGGGAATTGACGATGGAAGGCAAAGTCGGATTTGAAACTTGAAAACGGGCAGAATCGGCGCACAGGCCTCTTGCCGAAGAGGGGAAACTATTTTGGACGAAAAACAAGCACACAAGTTTAGCGGACCACAGGGTGTCGTGCCGCGCCGTGCCGCACAAGGCTATTCAGGCAGCACTGGGAATTGACGATGGAAGGCAAAGTCGGATTTGAAACTTGATAACGGGCAGAATCGGCGCACAGGCCTCTTGCCGAAGAGTGGAACCTATTTTGGACGAGAAACAAGCACACAAGTTTAGCGGACCACAGGGTGTCGTGCCGCGCCGTGCCGCACAAGGCTATTCATGCAGCACTGGGAATTGACGATGGAAGGCAAAGTCGGATTTGAAACTTAAAAACGGGCAGAATCGGCGCACAGGCCTCTTGCCGAAGAGTGGAACCAATTTTGGACGAGAAACAAGCACAAAAGTTTAGCGGACCACAGGGTGTCGTGCCGCGCCGTGCCGCACAAGGCTATTCATGCTGGTTTTCAGCAGGAATTGACGATGGAAGGCAAAGTCGCATTTGAAACTTGAAAACGGGCAGAATCGGCGCACAGGCCTCTTGCCGAAGAGGGGAACCTATTTTGGACGAGAAACAAGCACACAAGTTTAGCGGACCACAGGGTGTCGTGCCACGCCGTGCCGCACAAGGCTATTCATGCAGCACTGGGAATTGACGATGGAAGGCAAAGTCGCATTTGAAACTTGAAAACGGGCAGAATCGGCGCAGAGGCCTCTTGCCGAAGAGGGGAACCTATTTTGGACGAGAAAACAAGCACAAAAGTTTAGCGGACACACGGTGTCGTGCCGCGCAGTGCCGCACCAGGCTATTCATGCTGGTTTTGAGCAGGAATTGACGATGGAAGGCAAAGTCGGATTTGAAACTTGAAAACGGGCAGAATCGGCGCAGAGGCCTCTTGCCGAAGAGGGGGAACCTATTTTGGACGAGAAACAAGCACACAAGTTTAGCGGACCACAGGGTGTCGTGCCACGCCGTGCCGCACAAGGCTATTCATGCAGCACTGGGAATTGACGATGGAAGGCAAAGTCGGATTTGAAACTTGAAAACGGGCAGAATCGGCGCAGAGGCCTCTTGCCGAAGAGGGGAACCTATTTTGGACGAGAAAACAAGCACAAAAGTTTAGCGGACACACGGTGTCGTGCCGCGCAGTGCCGCACCAGGCTATTCATGCTGGTTTTGAGCAGGAATTGACGATGGAAGGCAAAGTCGGATTTGAAACTTGAAAACGGGCAGAATCGGCGCAGAGGCCTCTTGCCGAAGAGGGGGAACCTATTTTGGACGAGAAACAAGCACAAAAGTTTAGCGGACCACAGGGTGTCGTGCCGCACCAGGCTATTCATGCTGGTTTTGAGCAGTAATTGACGATGGAAGGTAAAGTCGGATTTGAAACTTGAAAACGGGCAGAATCGGCGCAGAGGCCTCTTGCCTAAGAGGGGAACCTATTTTGGACGAGAAACAAGCACAAAAGTTTAGCGGACCACAGGGTGTCGTGCCGCGCCGTGCCGCACAAGGCTATTCATGCAGCACTGGGAATTGACGATGGAAGGCAAAGTCGCATTTGAAACTTGAATACGGGCAGAATCAGTGCGGAGGCTTAATCCATATCAGGCAAACCTATTGCCGACGAGAAACCAGTGAAAAAGTTTTGTCGTCCACCAATCCCGCCGGCCCCCTGCAGCCGCCAAAGTTGGGTTTTTCAGCAGGAATTGACGGAAGGAAAGCAAAGTGGCTGTTGAAATGGCCACCCGCGAAACTTGGACAAATTTCTAACGGGATTCTCTTCACAGTAACTAAGATCCCAAATGTAAAGGGCCAGCAGAAAAACTTGGAAAAAATTCTCTCGCGGTAGGCGGTGGGGTGAACTAGGGTGATGTCAAAAAGTGTATGCCCAGGGGTTGTTACGATTTGTAATGGGTAGAGGGGTGGTAGTGCAATGCTGGGATAGCGTGCGCACTGCGACTTTTTATCATGGGGAAGGTGTGTGGAGGGGTTTTATTGCTATACTGTGCTCGTCAATACCTGTTTAACGTGATCACTATATATATAGGGGGGACGATGGATGGAAGGCAAAGTCGGAGTTGAGACTTGAAAGTGGAAGAATCGGTGCGGAGGATTATTCCGCAACAGAAAATGCTATTTCGGACGAGAAACAACAAGCGAAATAGTTTTGTAGTCCACCAGCCCGCCAGCCCCCTGCAGTCACCAATGCTGGTTTTCAGCAGGAATTGACGATGGAACGCAAGGTGGGATTTGAAACTTGAAAACGGGCAGAATCGGCGCACAGGCCTCTTGCCGAAGAGGGGAACCTATTTTGGACGAGAAACAAGCACCAAAAGTTTAGCGGACCACAGGGTGTCGTGCCGCGCCCTGCCGCACCAGGCTATTCATGCAGCACTGGGAATTGACGATGGAACGCAAGGTGGGATTTGAAACTTGAAAACGGGCATAATCGGCGCACAGGCCTCTTGCCGAAGAGGGGAACCTATTTTGGACGAGAAACAAGCACACAAGTTTAGCGGACCACAGGGTGTCGTGCCACGCCGTGCCGCACAAGGCTATTCATGCAGCACTGGGAATTGACGATGGAAGGCAAAGTCGCATTTGAAACTTGAAAACGGGCAGAATCGGCGCACAGGCCTCTTGCCGAAGAGGGGAACCTATTTTGGACGAGAAACAAGCACACAAGTTTAGCGGACCACAGGGTGTCGTGCCACGCCGTGCCGCACAAGGCTATTCATGCAGCACTGGGAATTGACGATGGAAGGCAAAGTCGCATTTGAAACTTGAAAACGGGCAGAATCGGCGCAGAGGCCTCTTGCCGAAGAGGGGAACCTATTTTGGACGAGAAAACAAGCACAAAAGTTTAGCGGACACACGGTGTCGTGCCGCGCAGTGCCGCACCAGGCTATTCATGCTGGTTTTGAGCAGGAATTGACGATGGAAGGCAAAGTCGCATTTGAAACTTGAAAACGGGCAGAATCGGCGCAGAGGCCTCTTGCCGAAGAGGGGGAACCTATTTTGGACGAGAAACAAGCACACAAGTTTAGCGGACCACAGGGTGTCGTGCCACGCCGTGCCGCACAAGGCTATTCATGCAGCACTGGGAATTGACGATGGAAGGCAAAGTCGGATTTGAAACTTGAAAACGGGCAGAATCGGCGCAGAGGCCTCTTGCCGAAGAGGGGAACCTATTTTGGACGAGAAAACAAGCACAAAAGTTTAGCGGACACACGGTGTCGTGCCGCGCAGTGCCGCACCAGGCTATTCATGCTGGTTTTGAGCAGGAATTGACGATGGAAGGCAAAGTCGGATTTGAAACTTGAAAACGGGCAGAATCGGCGCAGAGGCCTCTTGCCGAAGAGGGGGAACCTATTTTGGACGAGAAACAAGCACAAAAGTTTAGCGGACCACAGGGTGTCGTGCCGCACCAGGCTATTCATGCTGGTTTTGAGCAGTAATTGACGATGGAAGGTAAAGTCGGATTTGAAACTTGAAAACGGGCAGAATCGGCGCAGAGGCCTCTTGCCTAAGAGGGGAACCTATTTTGGACGAGAAACAAGCACAAAAGTTTAGCGGACCACAGGGTGTCGTGCCGCGCCGTGCCGCACAAGGCTATTCATGCAGCACTGGGAATTGACGATGGAAGGCAAAGTCGCATTTGAAACTTGAATACGGGCAGAATCAGTGCGGAGGCTTAATCCATATCAGGCAAACCTATTGCCGACGAGAAACCAGTGAAAAAGTTTTGTCGTCCACCAATCCCGCCGGCCCCCTGCAGCCGCCAAAGTTGGGTTTTTCAGCAGGAATTGACGGAAGGAAAGCAAAGTGGCTGTTGAAATGGCCACCCGCGAAACTTGGACAAATTTCTAACGGGATTCTCTTCACAGTAACTAAGATCCCAAATGTAAAGGGCCAGCAGAAAAACTTGGAAAAAATTCTCTCGCGGTAGGCGGTGGGGTGAACTAGGGTGATGTCAAAAAGTGTATGCCCAGGGGTTGTTACGATTTGTAATGGGTAGAGGGGTGGTAGTGCAATGCTGGGATAGCGTGCGCACTGCGACTTTTTATCATGGGGAAGGTGTGTGGAGGGGTTTTATTGCTATACTGTGCTCGTCAATACCTGTTTAACGTGATCACTATATATATAGGGGGGACGATGGATGGAAGGCAAAGTCGGAGTTGAGACTTGAAAGTGGAAGAATCGGTGCGGAGGATTATTCCGCAACAGAAAATGCTATTTCGGACGAGAAACAACAAGCGAAATAGTTTTGTAGTCCACCAGCCCGCCAGCCCCCTGCAGTCACCAATGCTGGTTTTCAGCAGGAATTGACGATGGAACGCAAGGTGGGATTTGAAACTTGAAAACGGGCAGAATCGGCGCACAGGCCTCTTGCCGAAGAGGGGAACCTATTTTGGACGAGAAACAAGCACCAAAAGTTTAGCGGACCACAGGGTGTCGTGCCGCGCCCTGCCGCACCAGGCTATTCATGCAGCACTGGGAATTGACGATGGAACGCAAGGTGGGATTTGAAACTTGAAAACGGGCAGAATCGGCGCACAGGCCTCTTGCCTAAGAGGGGAACCTATTTTGGACGAGAAACAAGCACAAAAGTTTAGCGGACCACAGGGTGTCGTGCCGCGCCGTGCCGCACAAGGCTATTCATGCAGCACTGGGAATTGACGATGGAAGGCAAAGTCGCATTTGAAACTTGAATACGGGCAGAATCAGTGCGGAGGCTTAATCCATATCAGGCAAACCTATTGCCGACGAGAAACCAGTGAAAAATTTTTGTCGTCCACCAATCCCGCCGGCCCCCTGCAGCCGCCAAAGTTGGGTTTTTCAGCAGGAATTGACGGAAGGAAAGCAAAGTGGCTGTTGAAATGGCCACCCGCGAAACTTGGGACAAATTTCTAACGGGATTCTCTTCACAGTAACTAAGATCCCAAAAAAGGGCCAGCAGAAAAACTTGGAAAAAATTCTCTCGCGGTAGGCGGTGGGGTGAACTAGGGTGATGTCAAAAAGTGTATGCCCAGGGGTTGTTACGATTTGTAATGGGTAGAGGGGTGGTAGTGCAATGCTGGGATAGCGTGCGCACTGCGACTTTTTATCATGGGGAAGGTGTGTGGAGGGGTTTTATTGCTATACTGTGCTCGTCAATACCTGTTTAACGTGATCACTATATATATAGGGTGGACGATGGATGGAAGGCAAAGTCGGAGTTGAGACTTGAAAGTGGAAGAATCGGTGCGGAGGATTATTCCGCAACAGAAAATGCTATTTCGGACGAGAAACAACAAGCGAAATAGTTTTGTAGTCCACCAGCCCGCCAGCCCCCTGCAGTCACCAATGCTGGTTTTCAGCAGGAATTGACGATGGAACGCAAGGTGGGATTTGAAACTTGAAAACGGGCAGAATCGGCGCACAGGCCTCTTGCCGAAGAGGGGAACCTATTTTGGACGAGAAACAAGCACCAAAAGTTTAGCGGACCACAGGGTGTCGTGCCGCGCCCTGCCGCACCAGGCTATTCATGCAGCACTGGGAATTGACGATGGAACGCAAGGTGGGATTTGAAACTTGAAAACGGGCAGAATCGGCGCACAGGCCTCTTGCCGAAGAGGGGAACCTATTTTGGACGAGAAACAAGCACACAAGTTTAGCGGACCACAGGGTGTCGTGCCACGCCGTGCCGCACAAGGCTATTCATGCAGCACTGGGAATTGACGATGGAAGGCAAAGTCGCATTTGAAACTTGAAAACGGGCAGAATCGGCGCACAGGCCTCTTGCCGAAGAGGGGAACCTATTTTGGACGAGAAACAAGCACACAAGTTTAGCGGACCACAGGGTGTCGTGCCACGCCGTGCCGCACAAGGCTATTCATGCAGCACTGGGAATTGACGATGGAAGGCAAAGTCGCATTTGAAACTTGAAAACGGGCAGAATCGGCGCAGAGGCCTCTTGCCGAAGAGGGGAACCTATTTTGGACGAGAAAACAAGCACAAAAGTTTAGCGGACACACGGTGTCGTGCCGCGCAGTGCCGCACCAGGCTATTCATGCTGGTTTTGAGCAGGAATTGACGATGGAAGGCAAAGTCGGATTTGAAACTTGAAAACGGGCAGAATCGGCGCAGAGGCCTCTTGCCGAAGAGGGGGAACCTATTTTGGACGAGAAACAAGCACAAAAGTTTAGCGGACCACAGGGTGTCGTGCCGCACCAGGCTATTCATGCTGGTTTTGAGCAGTAATTGACGATGGAAGGTAAAGTCGGATTTGAAACTTGAAAACGGGCAGAATCGGCGCAGAGGCCTCTTGCCTAAGAGGGGAACCTATTTTGGACGAGAAACAAGCACAAAAGTTTAGCGGACCACAGGGTGTCGTGCCGCGCCGTGCCGCACAAGGCTATTCATGCAGCACTGGGAATTGACGATGGAAGGCAAAGTCGCATTTGAAACTTGAATACGGGCAGAATCAGTGCGGAGGCTTAATCCATATCAGGCAAACCTATTGCCGACGAGAAACCAGTGAAAAAGTTTTGTCGTCCACCAATCCCGCCGGCCCCCTGCAGCCGCCAAAGTTGGGTTTTTCAGCAGGAATTGACGGAAGGAAAGCAAAGTGGCTGTTGAAATGGCCACCCGCGAAACTTGGACAAATTTCTAACGGGATTCTCTTCACAGTAACTAAGATCCCAAATGTAAAGGGCCAGCAGAAAAACTTGGAAAAAATTCTCTCGCGGTAGGCGGTGGGGTGAACTAGGGTGATGTCAAAAAGTGTATGCCCAGGGGTTGTTACGATTTGTAATGGGTAGAGGGGTGGTAGTGCAATGCTGGGATAGCGTGCGCACTGCGACTTTTTATCATGGGGAAGGTGTGTGGAGGGGTTTTATTGCTATACTGTGCTCGTCAATACCTGTTTAACGTGATCACTATATATATAGGGGGGACGATGGATGGAAGGCAAAGTCGGAGTTGAGACTTGAAAGTGGAAGAATCGGTGCGGAGGATTATTCCGCAACAGAAAATGCTATTTCGGACGAGAAACAACAAGCGAAATAGTTTTGTAGTCCACCAGCCCGCCAGCCCCCTGCAGTCACCAATGCTGGTTTTCAGCAGGAATTGACGATGGAACGCAAGGTGGGATTTGAAACTTGAAAACGGGCAGAATCGGCGCACAGGCCTCTTGCCGAAGAGGGGAACCTATTTTGGACGAGAAACAAGCACCAAAAGTTTAGCGGACCACAGGGTGTCGTCCCGCGCCCTGCCGCACCAGGCTATTCATGCAGCACTGGGAATTGACGATGGAACGCAAGGTGGGATTTGAAACTTGAAAACGGGCAGAATCGGCGCACAGGCCTCTTGCCGAAGAGGGGAACCTATTTTGGACGAGAAACAAGCACACAAGTTTAGCGGACCACAGGGTGTCGTGCCACGCCGTGCCGCACAAGGCTATTCATGCAGCACTGGGAATTGACGATGGAAGGCAAAGTCGCATTTGAAACTTGAAAACGGGCAGAATCGGCGCACAGGCCTCTTGCCGAAGAGGGGAACCTATTTTGGACGAGAAACAAGCACACAAGTTTAGCGGACCACAGGGTGTCGTGCCACGCCGTGCCGCACAAGGCTATTCATGCAGCACTGGGAATTGACGATGGAAGGCAAAGTCGCATTTGAAACTTGAAAACGGGCAGAATCGGCGCAGAGGCCTCTTGCCGAAGAGGGGAACCTATTTTGGACGAGAAAACAAGCACAAAAGTTTAGCGGACACACGGTGTCGTGCCGCGCAGTGCCGCACCAGGCTATTCATGCTGGTTTTGAGCAGGAATTGACGATGGAAGGCAAAGTCGGATTTGAAACTTGAAAACGGGCAGAATCGGCGCAGAGGCCTCTTGCCGAAGAGGGGGAACCTATTTTGGACGAGAAACAAGCACACAAGTTTAGCGGACCACAGGGTGTCGTGCCACGCCGTGCCGCACAAGGCTATTCATGCAGCACTGGGAATTGACGATGGAAGGCAAAGTCGGATTTGAAACTTGAAAACGGGCAGAATCGGCGCAGAGGCCTCTTGCCGAAGAGGGGAACCTATTTTGGACGAGAAAACAAGCACAAAAGTTTAGCGGACACACGGTGTCGTGCCGCGCAGTGCCGCACCAGGCTATTCATGCTGGTTTTGAGCAGGAATTGACGATGGAAGGCAACGTCGGATTTGAATCGGCGCAGAGGCCTCTTGCCGAAGAGGGGAACCTATTTTGGACGAGAAACAAGCACAAAAGTTTAGCGGACCACAGGGTGTCGTGCCGCACCAGGCTATTCATGCTGATTTTCAGCACTGGGAATTGACGATGGAAGGCAAAGTCGGATTTGAAACTTGAAAACGGGCAGAATCGGCGCAGAGGCTTCTTGCCGAAGAGGGGAACCTATTTTGGACGAGAAACAAGCACGAAAGTTTAGCGGACCACAGGGTGTCGTGCCGCACCAGGCTATTCATGCTGATTTTCAGCACTGGGAATTGACGATGGAAGGCAAAGTCGGATTTGAAACTTGAAAACGGGCAGAATCAGTGCGGAGGCTTAATCCATAACAGGAAAACCTATTCCCGACGAGAAACCAGTGAAAAAGTTTTGTCGTCCACCAATCCCGCCGGCCCCCTGCAGCCGCCAAAGTTGGGTTTCAGCAGGAATTGACGGAAGAAAAGCAAAGTGGCTGTTGAAATTGCCACCCGCGAAACTTGGACAAATTTCTAACGGGATTCTCTTCACAGTAACTAAGATCCCAAATGTAAAGGGCCAGCCGAAAAACTTGGAAAAAATTCTCTCGCGGTAGGCGGTAGGGTGAACTAGGGTGATGTCAAAAAGTGTATGCCCAGGGGTTGTTACGGTGTGTAATGGGTAGAGGGGTGGTAGTGCAATGCTGGGATAGCGTGCGCACTGCGACTTTTTATCATGGGGAAGGTGTGTGGAGGGGTTTTATTGCTATACTGTGCTCGTCAATGCCTGTCTAACGTGATCACTATATATGTAGGGGGGACGATGGATGGAAGGCAAAGTCGGAGTTGAGACTTGAAAGTTGAAGAATCGGTGCGGAGGATTATTCCCCAACAGAAAATGCTATTTCGGACGAGAAACAACAAGCGAAATAGTTTTGTCGTCCACCAGGCCGCCAGCCCCCTGCAGTCACCAATGCTGGTTTTCAGCAGGAATTGACGATGGAACGCAAGGTGGGATTTAAAACTTGAAAACTGGCAGAATCGGCGCAGACGCCTCTTGCCGAAGAGGGGAACCTATTTTGGACGAGAAACAAGCACAAAAGTTTAGCGGACCACAGGGTGTCGTGCCGCGCCGTGCCGCACAAGGCTATTCATGCAGCACTGGGAATTGACGATGGAAGGCAAAGTCGCATTTGAAACTTGAAAACGGGCAGAATCGGCGCACAGGCCTCTTGCCGAAGAGGGAAACCTATTTTGGACGAGAAACAAGCACAAAATTTTAGCGGACCACAGGTGTCGTGCCCGCCGTGCCGCACAAGGCTATTCATGCAGCACTGGGAATTGACGATGGAAGGCAAAGTCGGCATTTGAAACTTGAAAACGGGCAGAATCGGCGCAGAAGGCCTCTTGCCGAAGAGGGGGAACCTATTTTGGACGAGAAAACAAGCACAAAAGTTTAGCGGACACACAGGGTGGTCGTGCCAGCGCAGCGTGCCGCACACAGGCTATTCATACTGGTTTCTGAGCACTGGAATATTGACGATGGGAAGGCAAAGTCGGATTTGAAACTTGAAAACGGGCAGAATCGGCGCAGAGGCCTCTTGCCGAAGAGGGGAACCTATTTTGGACGAGAAAACAAGCACAAAAGTTTAGCGGACCACAGGGTCGTGCCCGCCGTGCCGCACAAGGCTATTCATGCTGGTTTTCAGCAGGAATTGACGATGGAAGGCAAAGTCGGATTTGAAACTTGAAAACGGGCAGAATCGGCGCACAGGCCTCTTGCCGAAGAGGGGAACCTATTTTGGACGAGAAACAAGCACCAAAAGTTTAGCGGACCACAGGGTGTCGTGCCGCGCCCTGCCGCACCAGGCTATTCATGCAGCACTGGGAATTGACGATGGAACGCAAGGTGGGATTTGAAACTTGAAAACGGGCAGAATCGGCGCACAGGCCTCTTGCCGAAGAGGGGAACCTATTTTGGACGAGAAACAAGCACACAAGTTTAGCGGACCACAGGGTGTCGTGCCACGCCGTGCCGCACAAGGCTATTCATGCAGCACTGGGAATTGACGATGGAAGGCAAAGTCGCATTTGAAACTTGAAAACGGGCAGAATCGGCGCACAGGCCTCTTGCCGAAGAGGGGAACCTATTTTGGACGAGAAACAAGCACACAAGTTTAGCGGACCACAGGGTGTCGTGCCACGCCGTGCCGCACAAGGCTATTCATGCAGCACTGGGAATTGACGATGGAAGGCAAAGTCGCATTTGAAACTTGAAAACGGGCAGAATCGGCGCAGAGGCCTCTTGCCGAAGAGGGGAACCTATTTTGGACGAGAAAACAAGCACAAAAGTTTAGCGGACACACGGTGTCGTGCCGCGCAGTGCCGCACCAGGCTATTCATGCTGGTTTTGAGCAGGAATTGACGATGGAAGGCAAAGTCGGATTTGAAACTTGAAAACGGGAAGAATCGGCGCAGAGGCCTCTTGCCGAAGAGGGGGAACCTATTTTGGACGAGAAACAAGCACACAAGTTTAGCGGACCACAGGGTGTCGTGCCACGCCGTGCCGCACAAGGCTATTCATGCAGCACTGGGAATTGACGATGGAAGGCAAAGTCGGATTTGAAACTTGAAAACGGGCAGAATCGGCGCAGAGGCCTCTTGCCGAAGAGGGGAACCTATTTTGGACGAGAAAACAAGCACAAAAGTTTAGCGGACACACGGTGTCGTGCCGCGCAGTGCCGCACCAGGCTATTCATGCTGGTTTTGAGCAGGAATTGACGATGGAAGGCAAAGTCGGATTTGAAACTTGAAAACGGGCAGAATCGGCGCAGAGGCCTCTTGCCGAAGAGGGGGAACCTATTTTGGACGAGAAACAAGCACAAAAGTTTAGCGGACCACAGGGTGTCGTGCCGCACCAGGCTATTCATGCTGGTTTTGAGCAGTAATTGACGATGGAAGGTAAAGTCGGATTTGAAACTTGAAAACGGGCAGAATCTGCGCAGAGGCCTCTTGCCTAAGAGGGGAACCTATTTTGGACGAGAAACAAGCACAAAAGTTTAGCGGACCACAGGGTGTCGTGCCGCGCCGTGCCGCACAAGGCTATTCATGCAGCACTGGGAATTGACGATGGAAGGCAAAGTCGCATTTGAAACTTGAATACGGGCAGAATCAGTGCGGAGGCTTAATCCATATCAGGCAAACCTATTGCCGACGAGAAACCAGTGAAAAAGTTTTGTCGTCCACCAATCCCGCCGGCCCCCTGCAGCCGCCAAAGTTGGGTTTTTCAGCAGGAATTGACGGAAGGAAAGCAAAGTGGCTGTTGAAATGGCCACCCGCGAAACTTGGACAAATTTCTAACGGGATTCTCTTCACAGTAACTAAGATCCCAAATGTAAAGGGCCAGCAGAAAAACTTGGAAAAAATTCTCTCGCGGTAGGCGGTGGGGTGAACTAGGGTGATGTCAAAAAGTGTATGCCCAGGGGTTGTTACGATTTGTAATGGGTAGAGGGGTGGTAGTGCAATGCTGGGATAGCGTGCGCACTGCGACTTTTTATCATGGGGAAGGTGTGTGGAGGGGTTTTATTGCTATACTGTGCTCGTCAATACCTGTTTAACGTGATCACTATATATATAGGGGGGACGATGGATGGAAGGCAAAGTCGGAGTTGAGACTTGAAAGTGGAAGAATCGGTGCGGAGGATTATTCCGCAACAGAAAATGCTATTTCGGACGAGAAACAACAAGCGAAATAGTTTTGTAGTCCACCAGCCCGCCAGCCCCCTGCAGTCACCAATGCTGGTTTTCAGCAGGAATTGACGATGGAACGCAAGGTGGGATTTGAAACTTGAAAACGGGCAGAATCGGCGCACAGGCCTCTTGCCGAAGAGGGGAACCTATTTTGGACGAGAAACAAGCACAAAAGTTTAGCGGACCACAGGGTGTCGTGCCGCGCCGTGCCGCACAAGGCTATTCATGCAGCACTGGGAATTGACGATGGAAGGCAAAGTCGCATTTGAAACTTGAAAACGGGCAGAATCGGCGCACAGGCCTCTTGCCGAAGAGGGGAACCTATTTTGGACGAGAAACAAGCACACAAGTTTAGCGGACCACAGGGTGTCGTGCCACGCCGTGCCGCACAAGGCTATTCATGCAGCACTGGGAATTGACGATGGAAGGCAAAGTCGCATTTGAAACTTGAAAACGGGCAGAATCGGCGCAGAGGCCTCTTGCCGAAGAGGGGAACCTATTTTGGACGAGAAAACAAGCACAAAAGTTTAGCGGACCACAGGGTGTCGTGCCACGCCGTGCCGCACAAGGCTATTCATGCTGGTTTTGAGCAGGAATTGACGATGGAAGGCAAAGTCGGATTTGAAACTTGAAAACGGGCAGAATCGGCGCAGAGGCCTCTTGCCGAAGAGGGGGAACCTATTTTGGACGAGAAACAAGCACAAAAGTTTAGCGGACACACGGTGTCGTGCCGCGCCGTGCCGCACAAGGCTATTCATGCAGTTCTAGCAGGAATTGACGATGGAAGGCAAAGTCGGATTTGAAACTTGAAAACGGGCAGAATCGGCGCAGAGGCCTCTTGCCGAAGAGGGGAACCTATTTTGGACGAGAAACAAGCACAAAAGTTTAGCGGACCACAGGGTGTCGTGCCGCGCAGTGCCGCACCAGGCTATTCATGCTGGTTTTGAGCAGGAATTGACGATGGAAGGCAAAGTCGGATTTGAAACTTGAAAACGGGCAGAATCGGCGCAGAGGCCTCTTGCCGAAGAGGGGGAACCTATTTTGGACGAGAAAACAAGCACAAAAGTTTAGCGGACCACAGGGTGTCGTGCCGCGCCGTGCCGCACAAGGCTATTCATGCAGCACTGGGAATTGACGATGGAAGGCAAAGTCGCATTTGAAACTTGAATACGGGCAGAATCAGTGCGGAGGCTTAATCCATATCAGGCAAACCTATTGCCGACGAGAAACCAGTGAAAAAGTTTTGTCGTCCACCAATCCCGCCGGCCCCCTGCAGCCGCCAAAGTTGGGTTTTTCAGCAGGAATTGACGGAAGGAAAGCAAAGTGGCTGTTGAAATGGCCACCCGCGAAACTTGGACAAATTTCTAACGGGATTCTCTTCACAGTAACTAAGATCCCAAATGTAAAGGGCCAGCAGAAAAACTTGGAAAAAATTCTCTCGCGGTAGGCGGTGGGGTGAACTAGGGTGATGTCAAAAAGTGTATGCCCAGGGATTGTTACGATTTGTAATGGGTAGAGGGGTGGTAGTGCAATGCTGGGATAGCGTGCGCACTGCGACTTTTTATCATGGGGAAGGTGTGTGGAGGGGTTTTATTGCTATACTGTGCTCGTCAATACCTGTTTAACGTGATCACTATATATATAGGGGGGACGATGGATGGAAGGCAAAGTCGGAGTTGAGACTTGAAAGTGGAAGAATCGGTGCGGAGGATTATTCCGCAACAGAAAATGCTATTTCGGACGAGAAACAACAAGCGAAATAGTTTTGTAGTCCACCAGCCCGCCAGCCCCCTGCAGTCACCAATGCTGGTTTTCAGCAGGAATTGACGATGGAACGCAAGGTGGGATTTGAAACTTGAAAACGGGCAGAATCGGCGCACAGGCCTCTTGCCGAAGAGGGGAACCTATTTTGGACGAGAAACAAGCACCAAAAGTTTAGCGGACCACAGGGTGTCGTGCCGCGCCCTGCCGCACCAGGCTATTCATGCAGCACTGGGAATTGACGATGGAACGCAAGGTGGGATTTGAAACTTGAAAACGGGCAGAATCGGCGCACAGGCCTCTTGCCGAAGAGGGGAACCTATTTTGGACGAGAAACAAGCACACAAGTTTAGCGGACCACAGGGTGTCGTGCCACGCCGTGCCGCACAAGGCTATTCATGCAGCACTGGGAATTGACGATGGAAGGCAAAGTCGCATTTGAAACTTGAAAACGGGCAGAATCGGCGCACAGGCCTCTTGCCGAAGAGGGGAACCTATTTTGGACGAGAAACAAGCACACAAGTTTAGCGGACCACAGGGTGTCGTGCCACGCCGTGCCGCACAAGGCTATTCATGCAGCACTGGGAATTGACGATGGAAGGCAAAGTCGCATTTGAAACTTGAAAACGGGCAGAATCGGCGCAGAGGCCTCTTGCCGAAGAGGGGAACCTATTTTGGACGAGAAAACAAGCACAAAAGTTTAGCGGACACACGGTGTCGTGCCGCGCAGTGCCGCACCAGGCTATTCATGCTGGTTTTGAGCAGGAATTGACGATGGAAGGCAAAGTCGCATTTGAAACTTGAAAACGGGCAGAATCGGCGCAGAGGCCTCTTGCCGAAGAGGGGGAACCTATTTTGGACGAGAAACAAGCACACAAGTTTAGCGGACCACAGGGTGTCGTGCCACGCCGTGCCGCACAAGGCTATTCATGCAGCACTGGGAATTGACGATGGAAGGCAAAGTCGGATTTGAAACTTGAAAACGGGCAGAATCGGCGCAGAGGCCTCTTGCCGAAGAGGGGAACCTATTTTGGACGAGAAAACAAGCACAAAAGTTTAGCGGACACACGGTGTCGTGCCGCGCAGTGCCGCACCAGGCTATTCATGCTGGTTTTGAGCAGGAATTGACGATGGAAGGCAAAGTCGGATTTGAAACTTGAAAACGGGCAGAATCGGCGCAGAGGCCTCTTGCCGAAGAGGGGGAACCTATTTTGGACGAGAAACAAGCACAAAAGTTTAGCGGACCACAGGGTGTCGTGCCGCACCAGGCTATTCATGCTGGTTTTGAGCAGTAATTGACGATGGAAGGTAAAGTCGGATTTGAAACTTGAAAACGGGCAGAATCGGCGCAGAGGCCTCTTGCCTAAGAGGGGAACCTATTTTGGACGAGAAACAAGCACAAAAGTTTAGCGGACCACAGGTGTCGTGCCGCGCCGCGCACGCCATGCCGCACAATGGCTATTACGATGCAGCGCACTGGAATTGACGATGGAAGGCAAACGTCGCGATTATGAAAACTTTGTCGCACAATCCGGGCCTGCAGGAATCAGGTGCAGGCAGATGGCCTACTTGCGCGAAGATGGGACAAATTCACTAAGTTTTGTCGTACCTATGATCCCAGAGGTAAAGGGCAGCAGAAAAAGGAAAAAGTTCTTAGCGGTAGCGTTGGACGAACTAGGGTGTCGTCACAGTACTGCCCAGGGGTCACGACTTGTAATGCGTAGCGGTGTGTAATCAGGCTGATGTCGTGCGCATGCGATTTGTTTAATGTGCAGGAATGTGACGTGGATGGTTTTAATGGCAAAGGTGGTCGGAGTTTTTTAAACGTGCTCGCAATATAACGGGGCACGATGAATCGGACGGCAGAAGCGCGGAGTTGAGACTTGAAAGTGGAAGAATCGGTGCGGAGGATTATTCCGCAACAGAAAATGCTATTCGGACGAGAAACAACAAGCGAAATAGTTTTGGTAGTCCACCAGCCGCCAGCCCCCTGCAGTCACCAATGCTAGGTTTTCAGCAGGAATTGACGATGGAACGCAAGGTGGGATTTGAAACTTGAAAACGGGCAGAATCGGCGCACAGGCCTCTTGCCGAAGAGGGGAACCTATTTTGGACGAGAAACAAGCACCAAAAGTTTTAGCGGACCACAGGGTGTCGTGCCGCGCCCTGCCGCACCAGGCTATTCATGCAGCATGTGGGAATTGACGATGGAACGCAAGGTGGATTTGAAACTTGGAAAACGGGCAGAATCGGCGCACAGGCCTCTTGCCGAAGAGGGGAACCTATTTTGGACGAGAAACAAGCACACAAGTTTAGCGGACCACAGGGTGTCGTGCCACGCCGTGCCGCACAAGGCTATTCATGCAGCACTGGGAATTGACGATGGAAGGCAAAGTCGCATTTGAAACTTGAAAACGGGCAGAATCGGCGCACAGGCCTCTTGCCGAAGAGGGGAACCTATTTTGGACGAGAAACAAGCACACAAGTTTAGCGGACCACAGGGTGTCGTGCCACGCCGTGCCGCACAAGGCTATTCATGCAGCACTGGGAATTGACGATGGAAGGCAAAGTCGCATTTGAAACTTGAAAAACGGGCAGAATCGGCGCAGAGGCCTCTTGCCGAAGAGGGGAACCTATTTTGGACGAGAAAAGCAAGCACAAAAGTTTAGCGGACACACGGTGTCCGTGCCCGCGCAGTGCGCGCACCAGGCTATTCATGCTGGTTTTGAGCAGGAATTGACGATGGAAGGCAAAGTCGGATTTGAAACTTGAAAACGGGCAGAATCGGCGCAGAGGCCTCTTGCCGAAGAGGGGGAACCTATTTTGGACGAGAAACAAGCACAAAAGTTTAGCGGCACCACAGGGTGTCGTGCCGCACCAGGCTATTCATGCTGGTTTTGAGCAGTAATTGACGATGGAAGGTAAAGTCGGATTTGAAACTTGAAAACGGGGCAGAATCGGCGCAGAGGCCTCTTGCCTAAGAGGGGAACCTATTTTGGACGAGAAACAAGCACAAAAGTTTAGCGGACCACAGGGTGTCGTGCCGCGCCGTGCCGCACAAGGCTATTCATGCAGCACTGGGAATTGACGATGGAAGGCAAAGTCGCATTTGAAACTTGAATACGGGCAGAATCAGTGCGGAGGCTTAATCCATATCAGGCAAACCTATTGCCGACGAGAAACCAGTGAAAAAGTTTTGTCGTCCACCAATCCCGCCGGCCCCCTGCAGCCGCCAAAGTTGGGTTTTTCAGCAGGAATTGACGGAAGGAAAGCAAAGTGGCTGTTGAAATGGCCACCCGCGAAACTTGGACAAATTTCTAATGGGATTCTCTTCACAGTAACTAAGATCCCAAATGTAAAGGGCCAGCATAAAAACTTGGGAAAAAATTCTCTCGCGGTAGGCGGTGGGGTGAACTAGGGTGATGTCAAAAAGTGTATGCCCAGGGGTTGTTACGATTTGTAATGGGTAGAGGGGTGGTAGTGCAATGCTGGGATAGCGTGCGCACTCGCGACTATTTTTATCATGGGGAAGGTGTGTGGAGGGGTTTTATTGCTATACTGTGCTCGTCAATACCTGTTTAACGTGATCACTATATATATAGGGGGGGACGATGGATGGAAGGCAAAGTCGGAGTTGAGACTTGAAAGTTGAAGAATCGGTGCGGAGGATTATTCCGCAACAGAAAATGCTATTTTCGGGACGAGAAACAACAAGCGAAATAGTTTTGTAGTCCACCAGCCCGCCAGCCCCCTGCAGTCCACCAATGCTGGTTTTCAGCAGGAATTGACGATGGAACGCAAGGTGGGATTTGAAACTTGAAAACGGGCAGAATCGGCGCACAGGCCTCTTGCCGAAGAGGGGAACCTATTTTGGACGAGAAACAAGCACCAAAAGTTTAGCGGACCACAGGGTGTCGTCCCGCGCCCTGCCGCACCAGGCTATTCATGCAGCACTGGGAATTGACGATGGAACGCAAGGTGGGATTTGAAAACTTGAAAACGGGCAGAATCGGCGCACAGGCCTCTTGCCGAAGAGGGGAAACTATTTTGGACGAGAAACAAGCACACAAGTTTAGCGGACCACAGCGTGTCGAGCCACGCCCGTTGCCGCACAAGGCTATTCATGCAGCACTGGGAATTGACGATGGAAGGCAAAGTCGCATTTGAAACTTGAAAACGGGCAGAATCGGCGCACAGGCCTCTTGCCGAAGAGGGGAACCTATTTTGGACGAGAAACAAGCACACAGTTTAGCGACCACAGGTGTCGTGCCACGCCGTGCCGCACAAGGCTATTCATGCAGCACTGGAATGACGATGGAAGGCAAAGTCGCATTTGAAACTTGAAAACGGGCAGAATCGCGCAGAGGCCTCTTGCCGAAGAGGGGAACCTATTTTGGACGAGAAAACAAGCACAAAAGTTTAGCGGACACACGGTGTCGTGCCGCGCAGTGCCGCACCAGGCTATTCATGCTGGTTTTGAGCAGGAATTGACGATGGAAGGCAAAGTCGGATTTGAAACTTGAAAACGGGCAGAATCGGCGCAGAGGGCCTCTTGCCGAAGAGGGGGAACCTATTTTGGACGAGAAACAAGCACACAAGTTTTAGCGGACCACAGGGTGTCGTGCCGCGCCGTGCCGCACAAAGGCTATTCATGCAGCACTGGGAATTGACGATGGAAGGCAAAGTCGGATTTGAAAGTTGAAAACGGGCAGAATCGGCGCAGAGGCCTCTTGCCGAAAAGTGGAACCTATTTTGGACGAGAAAACAAGCACAAAAGTTTAGCGGACACACGGTGTCGTGCCGGCGCAGTGCCGCCACCAGGCTATTCATGCTGGTTTTGAGCAGGAATTGACGATGGAAGGCAACGTCGGATATTTGAATCGGACGCCAGAGGCCTCTTGCCGAAGAGGGGAACCTATTTTGGACGAGAAACAAGCACAAAAGTTTAGCGGACCACAGGGTGTCGTGCCGCACCAGGCTCATTCATGCTGATTTTCAGCACTGGGAATTGACGATGGAAGGCAAAGTCGGATTTGAAACTTGAAAACGGGCAGAATCGGCGCAGAGGCTTCTTGCCGAAGAGGGGAACCTATTTTGGACGAGAAACAAGCACGAAAGTTTAGCGGAATCCACAGGGGGTGTCGTGCCGCGCGCTGCCGCTATGCCAGGCTGGATTCGTCGCTGCAGCTGGGAATTGGACGGTGGGAAGGCCAAGGTCGCGATTTTGAAGCTTGAAATGGCGCGCTGAATCGGCAGCTGAGGCCTCTTGCCGATAGAGGGGTGGTGACCGGGGAACCGATTTTGGGCCGAGAAACAAGCACACACGTTTAGCGGCACCACACGGTGTGTCGTGCCGCGGGGGGTCCGCGAACCGCACCAGGCTATTCATGCTGGTTTTGTGAGCCGGAGGAATTGACGATGGAAGGGCAAGTCGATTTGAAGTTGAGAGAAACTCGGCTGAATCGGTCCCCGCAGAGGCTTCTTGACGAAGAGTGGGGTAACCGCATTTTGGAGGATGGAAAACAAGCAAAAGATGTTTTAGCGGACACTCAGGTGTCGGATGCCGCGCAGTGCCGCACCAGGCTCTATTCTTGCTAGGGTTTGGATCAGCAGGATTTGAGCGATGGAAGGCAAAGTCGGATTTGAAAGTGAAAACAAGCGATCGGCGCAGTTGCCTCTGGCCCGAAGAGAGGGGAACTCTTTTTTGGACATGAAGAAAACAAGCGACAGAATGTTTAGCGGACACACTGTGGCGTGCCGCGCCCGTTTATGTCCTAGTGCCGCACCAGGTATTCAGTGCTGGTTTTGTTTTGAGCGGTAGGGAATTGACGATGGAAGGCTCAAAGGTGGATTTGAAAAGGTTTTGGAAAATCGGGCGAGAATCGGCGCAGAGGCCTCTTGGCGCCGAGAAGAGTGGGAACCTATTTTGGACGAGGTAAAACTAAGCCCTCACAAATGTTTAGCGGTCACTACTGGTTTCTGTTCGTGCCGGCTGCAGTGCCGCACCTCAGGACATTTGCATGCCTCGATGTTTCAGCACTGGGAATTGACGATGGAAGGCAAAGTCGGATTGGATTGAAATTGGTGGTATAATCGGGCGAATCGGCGCAGAGGCCTCTTGCTGAAGAGGGGAACGCGTTATTTTGGACGGAGAACAAGCACAAAATGTTGTCCGCGGACCACAGGGTTCGTGCTGCCGCGCCAGGCTATTCATGCTGTGATTTTGCAGCACTGGGGAATGGACGATGGAAGAGCAAGAGTCGGAGTGGAAGAGTTGGACAAACGGGCGAGGAATCGGCGCGCAGAGGCCCTCTTGCCGAAGAGGGGAAACCTATTTTGGACGAAAACAAGCACAAAAGTTTAGCGGAACCACGGGTGTCCGTGCCGCGCAGGTGCCGCACCAGGCTATTCATGCTGATTTTCAGCACTGGGAATTGACGATGGAAGGACAAAGTCGGATTTGAAATTTGAAAACGGCAGAATCGGCGCAAGAGGCCTCTTGCGGAAGAGGGGAACCTATTTTGGACGAGAAACAAGCACAAAAGTTTAGGGACCACAGGGGTGTCGTGCCGCGCCAGGCCTAGGTATTCATGCAGCACTGGGAATTGACGATGGAAGGCACAGTCGGATTTGAAACTTGAAAACGGGCAGAATCGCGACGAGTGGGGGCTTATTCCATAACAGAAAAAACCTATTCCCGTCACGAGAAACCAGTGTAAAAAAGTTTTGTGCGTTACGTCCACCAATCATCCTCCGGCCCCTGCAAAGCCGCCATAGTTGGGTTTCAGCAGGAATT
>BTPG01000223.1:0-29276 GCA_036245525.1 Semisulcospira habei | reverse complement strand
TGATTTACTTACCTATACTGGATTAAAATCTGCAAACCACCGCCATGCAAATTATGCAAATATAACTGAATGTCCAGATCACCCTATAAACCTGTGGCTTGTTTTGATCTGATGATAACTGATGTATATTCTTTTATGTATTTTGCAAAGTAATAAACTATTTAAACAAAACACGTCAGTGTTTCCGACGACTCGTATGATGTTGTATTTATTTTGCTTGTCAGTATATGTTGCGTATAAATATAGATGATATAAAGTAGCAGTACAAAACAGTTTCTGCGTTCGTGAAAAGAAAAGAAAATCATGCACATCGAATTAACACCTTCACTGTAGGGACACCACAAACGGCACACAACTAATTTACATAGCACTTTAAACCCGAGGCCTCAAAAACAGCATGCCTTAATGTTTAAGCCCAACCTGATTAAAATCATAAACCATTTGGGCCGGCGTTCTGAAGCCAACACCTAACCTGGCACTACTCTTGGACTATCACGGCTGACTCATGTTGCGGTAGTAAGTAAAGGTCCGCGGGCCCAATGAGGCTCCGAAGGTGTTTTGCTACTGGGGATTGAATACTAGGTGCAGAAGAGCCAAACTGACGGACAGCCCTGGCATGTAAGGATTGGGTAGAGAGATACACATTTTCACGACGTACAATAAAGCCTGTGTTGAGCAACCGCCTTTATTGAAAGAAAAGGATTGGTCTTGGAGTACGGGTGCTCTCTCAAGAGAGGTCTTGACGGACAAAAGGCGTCACCTGTCTTTAGAGACCATCATTTCGGTGGACGCATCCACCTGAATGATGGTCATTAACCCCTTAGCCGAGAAAAAAGCGAACATGATCCAACTGCAAGACATAGATCTAAGCCTCTTGCTGAGACCAATGTGTATCCTTGTTTCTTGGACGGTGCTGGCTTGTGGTGGTTGAATGACTCAAGATTTCAGAAACAAGCATGTACGTGCAGTGACAGGGAAGGGGTTAATGTCAGATGATTTCTCATAAGAGTGATCGCTCAACACGTTCTCTCTAGCAATAACCAGCAGCTATCATTTCAGCACACCGTCAAAAGAGATCGATCAGTACAATGATACGCAATGTAAAAGGTAATACAGTGTAATAATAATAATAATATCATCATCAACAACAACACCAGCATCAGCAACAACAACACAACAATAATAATAGTAATAATAATGTATATTTTTAAAGTCACCCATCCTTTCAATAAAAAGCTCTAGGCGCCGTACAAATCACATACTAACATACACACACCTTACATCCTACAACACATATATATAATTATATTCCCCAACATACACACTCGCGCAACAAAATATACATCAAAAATAAAAAGAACAAAATGGACACATCAACAACAAAAATGCTCACACAAAAATACATACCATAAAACTAATGAAGGATACACCAGACAACTCTCGGACAACATCTTCACAAAAAGAATTATTACAGTAAATGCTTAACTCATACAGTCCGACGGCCGTATTTCCCAAATTTTGGAGGCGTCATCTAATGACTATGCACCAGTTGCAGGAGATGCCACACACACACACGTGCGCGCGCGCGCGCACACACACACACACACACACACACACACACACACAAGCATGCACGCATGCACGCACGCACGCACACACACACACACACACACACACACACACACACACACACACACACACACACACACACACACACACACGCATACGACCTTTCGCGCCAAATGTACGTTCAGCAACGATATTAGCATAACTAGACACGACGTAATTTTTATCTTGTTACTTCAGTAGTCAGAGGTTTAGGCCTACCCGGCTTTGACATCCTGGACATGTTATTAATTTCGCGCGCCCCACCGCGACCCATCCTATAATGTCCCTTCTATAAATAGAAGGCACTTAAAAAGAACACCTAGTCACATCTTTATGTTTTTACCGATTTTGTTGTTTTGCAAATATACCTTATTTTACATAATACACATTATTCGCCTAAATATCATATTTGCTTAATTCAAATGTTAATTTTTGTTTTGGCATTTGGAAATGTCATACTTACTAGTTGCACTGCAAGTACTTCAAACAAGACCTGTTTCTGTCGTGTGCACAGTGTAGTCCCAAATCTTTCACACTGTAGGCCATTTTTGAAGAACCGAGATCTTCTTTTGCACTGCGTAGTCACAACATCAAATAAGCTTTTTCAGTTCGAAGGACACTAAAATTCCCTAACCTAACTGCTTGTTGTCATTTGTACATCCCTCAAGAATGTTGACACGTGAATTTAGTGTAGCATAGACGCAGTTAAGCAGCAGAATCTGGCCTGACGAATTAGATACGCGATCGATCAAATTTTGCACACTTATATTTCGCCGATTTCATCAAATTATGACAATTTTCGGCCACATTTGTTACCTCTGCAACTAGCTACAGGTGCGCCAATCTATTTCCAGCTAGGGGATGCTAAACATGAACAATATTGACTTACATTTTGTCTGGTCCACGAATAAATTGCAGCCTAGTGGGTCGTACGGGTCGTAGTCCTTATCTCCGCTACGTGCACAGGCGTAGTACTGTCTACATATGATGATGATGATGATGATCACTTGTAATGCGCATCCACTCCATGCTAGCAGCATGCTCAGGGCGCAAATAAATAAATAAATAAAAACAACACACGCAACTTCTGGTGCACAGTAGTCCTAGAATTAAAAGTCAAGAAAGAGTTTGGTTTTGAGGTGCTAAAGCAATAAATCTACCCACAAACAACGATTCTAAACATGGGGGATAAGCGGAGTGGCGGATAAAAGTGCATCTGTGTCCATATGTCTGATGGAATATCTTAACGTACTATTCTGAATTGTGGGTCGCACAAAGATTGTGGTATCATAACTAATGACAGCCGCGGCCAGATCGGTCACTGTAAGAGAATCTTCAGCCTAGCCTGTTTGTTACTATGATCACACTGATCTAGTCACAGTACTTAACTATCATGGTCATCGATCGAGGAAGGGGGGGGGGGGGGGGGCAAAGGGTTTCAGAGTACGATGAATGAAAAATACCTTATAGAACATTCCGAGAGAACACAGCACGGCATGGAAACTGGCATAAAAACATCGCAAAGACTATTTACGGGCGAGAAAACATTTGCAGCACATGCCCGGACAGAATATCGGCAGATCAACATACACTAAGATGAAAATCAGGAAACTTCGAGGCGGATCACCTGAGCTATCTCAGTTCCGAAACTGACAGACCTGATTCCTCCGACTATAACAATAAGAAATGAGAGCACGTCATTGCTGTGAGTGGACAGACCGAATAGATCTAAAATGAAAACGAATGGGAGATAATCAGAAAGATGGGGAGAAAACTCACAGTCTACTGCCCAAAAGGCACTCCACGAACTGAACGTGGCATGGACCTTCATGATCCGCCACAGCCGTGGGGGCCCATGAGGATATATTCTTCTTTTTGTGCAAAGTTATACAGTTAAGAAAATTTGTGTTCATCACTGAACGGTCATGAGAAAGATGGAAAAACATTATGAATACAACGGAAGCAAACTTGTTTGCAAGTGTCATAGATTATTATGCGGTTTAGTATAGTCTACAAGCTAGAATGCGTAGCCCAATGCATCTGCTGACTCGGGGCTAACACTGACGCCTTGCTACTGACAATGAGTTAGAGCTATGGGCGGAGATCATCACAACAGGAAAGGCCTGGGATTGTTGCACGATAACGATTTAAATAATAGCACGAAATGACGGACAGAGAAATAGTGATGACGGTGCACGAAATTGCCCATTTACTTCCCTGTGCCATTCATTGACCACAATGCAGATATTATGGACCCATCTCAACAAATCGACCTACAAATGACCACCGAAAAAATAACCCACAGATGTAATTTGTAAGGGATGGCGTGGGTTGAATTACTCAAGATCGGCTTAAGGTCTGCACAACACAATTTGTTATAAATTGTTGCAATATGTTTACTTCCGTCAGACCACTAAGATCACAGAGAACTGGTCAACTGTAAGTAATCTCACCTTCAATCCATGGCACTGAAGATAGTGGCGACTGACTGCATACACAAAAGTGCGCGTCTTTTTAAAAGCGTGACGTCACTTTTCTTCATTTGACTTGAAACCAATAACATACCGCTTGTCGAATGAACTCCAACATGTCTGCACTCTGCGCGCGCGTTGCGCGTGTATGTGTTAGAGGAAGAGAGAGAATTACCTCATGCCTAGAGTATTGCGTCAGTGTCTGAGTTGCTGTTTTTACGTCACCGTCGCTGTCTGGTTTTCTCGAAAAGTCGCGGCTTTTTATTTTTTAATTTTTTTTCTTTTTTTTAAAAGTTGGAAAGATACACAGCTGGCTAACGAACTCTTCTAATGTCTTTCTCCAAACCAGCTATATGCAAAATTCAAGTAAATATGACAAAAATTACGGACTGTAATCTTGGTCAACCGACTTCCTATAAACGGTTGTTTATGTCTTCAATGAGACATTCAATTACAATATGCTCCGAGGCTCTCAGCGACCCACTTATGAAGGTATTTCGCCAAGTTTCACGCTTGTGTGTACAGAAATATCGGAGATTCTCTTGTTTACATACATACGCACACACATACATACATACACACATACATACATACATACGCACATACGGCGCTTCGCGCCAAATGATCGTTCAGCAGCGAGGTTAGCATAACTAGACATGACGTAATTTTTATCTTGTTACTTCAATTGTTAGAGGTTTAGCCTGCCCGTCTTTGGCATCATGGACATGCTATTAAATTCGCCCCACCGCGACCCGTCCGGCTAAAAAGTCCCTTCTATAAAAAGAAGGGACTTAAAAAAAACTAAAAAAACACGTTAAACGTTTAGGGCTTAACGTCTTTTGTCCACCACGAAGGTGATTTCAAAGACGGGGCACCGAAAAGAGGTCTGTACAAATTTTGACGACAGCTGGGTTCGAACCTACGACCTTTCGGACAAGAGTCGAGCGCTCTACCACCGAGCCACCCAGCTCCCCCACACAGAAATGAAGAATGCGTGTTTCCATACAGGCGAAAGCGAGGCGACATAGGCTCGATAACATTTTATCGCCCCATGGAGCGATTTAAAGGCGATTCAGAAGTGAAGAGGGCGTGGCTTTCAGTATACACAAAATATTTATAAATTGGAAACAACATAAATAGGGGATCGATTCCGTCTGTCGTGCCGCTATATGGAAACAAACTAAGTTGAGGTTGGTGGGTTGTTGTTGGTTTTTGTTTTGTTTTTTTGTTTGTTTGTTTTTGGGGTGGTTTTTTTTTTTTTTTTTTTTTTTTTTTTTTTTTTTTTTTTTTTTTTTTTTTTTTGGTTGTTGTCGGGTTTTTGTGTGTGTGTGTGTGTGTGTGTGTGTGTGTGTGTGTGTGTGTGTGTTGTTGTTGTTTTTGTTGTTGTTGTTGTTGTTTTGTTTGCAGCCTGCCGCTCATCTACTGTTTTGTCGAGTCGCCTACCGCACCGCCGTCGTGTAGCTATACGCAAGCAGCCTTAATGTGCAGAAAACACGAGGCCAAAGAAACATAGCTTTTACGTCATATATTTAGGTAGATAAAGACCTCGAACGATTACGCTATCGATAACCCTTGTGACTATCGGTAGTCGATCTTCAACGCAGAGTCGGGTGCTTGGGGATGCAAGTTTCGTTATGAAGTTTTTCTTCTGTAGCGGGTGGGCACTAAACCCTTCAGTGCCACCCCTTTGACTGTCGGTAACGCTTTTTGTCGAGATGATTCCTGCAGGAATCGCCTCGAACAAAAGGCGCTACCGACAGCCAAAGGGGATAACTCATTCGAGACGTGTCGCCTCCGGATACGCGGCATAAGCCGCGTATCTGGAGGCGACACGTCTCGAATGAGTTATGGTTTTAATGTAGCGAGATTCTTGACAACACACTGAATATCGAGGTTGATTATTTCGTGTCACTCGACAAAAGCACTCGAGGTTGGTTGGTTAGTTCGGGTTTTACGTCCACAGCACCGAGGTGATCATGGACGGCCCTGACGGGCGGGTTATGGGGGACAGGGAAATCCGCCACTCAGGCTTTAGTACAACACTTGCTTTGTTTCCTGTCTGCAGAGTTTGCAAGTCATATCAAGCAGCACCTTTCTGAAGCGACGACTGTAGAGTGTGCTCACAAGGAGGACAGCTGCTTGACTTAGGTACGCCACCAAACTGAAAATGTACAGCAAGGTGAAGAACAAAAACATCTCTTTCTGGGCGAACCGGTATTCGGGGACAAAAGACGTCACTGTGGCATTTACTGAGTTCGGCAACGCCATGAAGAAGAAAGTTACAGTCAGAACTAGAACGAGTTTGGCCGCCTGAGCTTCGGTAGATTTAGTCTTCTCCTCAGTTGCGGGTTTCGTTCTGGAAACTGTTCGATTGCTCGTTCGCCACTCCGGTTCCCCCTGGCCAAAGTTCACAGAGGCAGCTTCCGCCAGCCTGAACCAGTCTGGGTTGTTTGCGTTATTTCCAGATATTGGACCGGGTCTCTGCATGATAAATCCTCCTCCACGAGAAGTGATCATGCCTTTCTTGACTTCCATGTGTTTCCTCAGGGCCACCGTTAAAAGTATATTGGTGATTAGCGACCCTAATATAGGAGTGTAGAAACAGACGATTCGGACAGTGTTCTTGATGTAATCGAACAGATCTGCGTTAGCCTTACTGAGAGGGGAGAGAACCGCCTGCCACTTGCCTTCACCTCTGTCGACCCATGTAAATTCAAACAGGATATAGACATGCGCGAAAACGCAATGAAAAATACAGAAGAAATCACCGCGGCCGGACAACGCTTGAGTCCGTGCGATGCTGTGCCCAGAGGAAAGGCAATGGTCAGAAACCGTTCCAGGGAAGCCAAGGCGTTGACCCAGATGGCAAACCTCCGAAAGACGGTTATAGCGTACGCACTCAGGATCGTGTCCATGTGGATGATCACCTTGTGACTGGTTGGTAACAGGAATGCGCTGATTTTATAGATCACCTCGGTGATAGTGGACAGGCCGTCTCCCATACAGATGGCCGTCATAAAGGACACGTGAACTTCTCGTTTCAAGAACGGCTTTCCCCGCGACGGCCAACGTCGGCCCGGTGGCTTATCGGCCTTCGGGCCGATGTCTGCCGTTGTTGACCCAGTGACAGCTTGCGTCGTCGGCCCCAACGTTTTGTCTTTGGCCGTACTGCAATACACCAGTAGATTAAGCACGCTACACACTGTTCCCCACACGCAGCAAATAAGGGCCACGTAACCGTAGTAATAGAGAAATACAGCGTACATGCCGGGTGACACTGTTCCCGTAAGCCATACTGGAATCTTTATGGTCTGCAAGTCGTTTCTGCTGGACACTGTGTTGTTAACTATTGTACTATTCAGTGTATAGGTTGTCGTGACCCCAGGGCCCGTTTCCGTGTTGCCTGTGTCTGTCATCCGATTCAACGTTTCAGTAATATCGTTGTGCTCTTCTCGTTCCATTATTTTCACTGTCGTATTACACGCTTGGGAGTTGTGCTGTTCAAAATATCTTAGGTCTAGTCACTCACAGTTCAATGGTAGTGTGATATTTGTAAACGTGTCAGCAAAACAAAGTCAAACTATCAATAAGGCATCAGCCCTTCAGGTCGGAAATGTGTACTGGTGAAGAATAAAGTAAATTAATAATATAGGTGCTGATTTTACCGCTTATATGCACACGCGAGTGAAGTATACTAGGCAGGTCACAGGTAACTGACTGGCCAGTGCGCAAAGGCCATCGGGCCGACCTTGGCCGCCGTTGGCCCGCGCACAGCTGTGCGCGGGCCAACGGCGGCCGAAGTCGGCCCGATGGCCTTTTGCACATCGGGTGTATCCTTCTCCTACCCCAACCCCCACCCCCCCCCACCCCCCTCCCCCGCAAAAAAAGGAAAAAACAAATCCCCGACTACTATCTTGATTTTACTTGCCGGCGTTTCCAGCATTTTTTTTTTTAAGGTAGGTAAATGCTGCTACATGGAGATGATACAGCATCTGCTTTAAATTGCGATCAATGAATCGAACTTTTCCAGTTGTTATTCTGTCAGTGTCCTACGAAAGAACTGAACATGATGGCACACGCTTTTTTTATATTTTTAAATCTGATAAATGCAGGGAGTACCCATACCGCAAATTAATTAGTGCAACAGATGAGAGGCATTTACATTTTATTATCACTTAGATACGTGTGTTCTTATCTTCTTATTTTGATGTATTTCTTTGCAATGTGGTTTATTAACCCCATCATTGCCACTATACGTACACTGTACGTTCATTTTTGTTTCTGAAATCTTGGTTCATTCAACGACCAAAAGCCAACACCGCCCAAGAAACATGGATACAAATTGGCCCCAGCAAGAGGCACAGATCCTCATGCCCCCGCACTCGCGGGGGCACATGCGGATCTATATCTCTTGCAGTTGGCTCGTGTTCACTCTTCTCGGCAATTAACGGTAATTGTTGTATCGGATTTAATACCGTTGTTTGTCTAGAACACATGTATAGTATTATTAAAATGATAAAAATAAAAACTATTGAACACGGAGTCTGGAAGAGATGGTGTCTGACATTTTCGCATTACCACTGCAGCTTGTCACGCACTGACAGCAAACGGGATTGATAATATTGTAATGCTCACGTTATTAACTCATTCAGCCCCGACACACCACAGAAAGAAACGAATCGAGCATGATAGTTCAAGGGTGGTGCCGGAATAGCTTGGCGCCTGAAGGCGCCAAGCTATTCTGGCACCCCCCTTGAACTATTATGCTCGATCTGTCTCTACAATTTTAATGTAGTCCTTTACAGGGCAACTTCAAAATTCAGAGATTTCGGTCCTGGGGTGGAGTGGGTTAACCCCTGACACGTTAATAACCCCTTTGTACATGCAGCCAGCGGTACTGTAAACAGTGCCGGTGGTTGCATGCAGAAGGGGGTTAAACGGGGGCTTTCGGCGGTCGACTCTTTCGGATAACTCACGAAAGGGCGTGACGGTCTGGTAAGCGCGCTTCGTATTGAGTTTCGGACCTAGTTGAGATGTTGACAGGAAGTGCCAATACTCTGTAAACACGTTTCTTCCTTTGTGACAGAAATATCAATAAAATGAACGAAAAAAAGATCGAGTCAAAGTGTGAGTTTTTTCTTTTTTTCGTTTTCTGTTGTTGTCTTGTTGCTGAAGTTGACAATGAAATAATGAAAGTCGACAAATGAAAAATGTCATCTTCACTTAGTTGACATCTTAGCTGACATAAGTTTATGATCGGAGCATAATAGTCTACCTTGCGCCAACCCCCAACAACCCACCTCCCACCACCACACCACACCCCACCCCCAACACCCCCTACCCCCACCCGCTACTCATTCAGACTGGCTTTATAATGTGCTTTGGATCGTCTTGAAATTTTTCAGCCATGTTCCCATTAGATAGGATTGCACCACAGATACAGTCCGTTTAAGGGTGGTGCCGGAATATTTTAACCTGGCACTACCCTTGCACTATCACGGTCGATCCACCTCCAGTAACTGGAATATTGTTGCTCGATAACACCTCTAAAGTTTGGGAAACGCGGCCTTGCGGTTAAATGGGTTAACCTGTCTCTGCATACGATAACTGTCGTGCAGTCTGACACCATCCTGCAGCTCTTTAACCTCTTCCATCCTCAGCAGCATGTCACAAGCATTGTCGGAATAAGAGGCGTGGACTCATCATGGCAGTCCATGCCTCCTGTACATGAAGTAGTCAATTATAGTCTAGTGGTCATTGTCACTGTCTCCTGTCTTGTGTCCTGGCGAGAAGCGTGAGCCGCGTCATCGAGCTGTTCTGGCGGGTAGCTGAGCAGCATAGCGTCGTCATAGCGGGGAGGTGGGGTCAGGCCGGCCTCTGAATAACGGCCATGGCGCCTCGCCCCCTGCCCCGCCCCCACCTCTCCCCTCCTCCCCCGGAACTGAAAGCAGTGAAAACGATACGCGTGGCCGCTGGGTCCCATCTGTTGAGCCCCATCTTGGTGACGTCATTTCCTGCGTGGCCGGATGTGAGTGGTCACATGATCTGACGAGCTGTGACTGTGAGTAAGATGGCGGCGGGCTCTCCCCTGTCACATCTGGATCGGCTGGAGGCGCGAGTACGTCACCTCTGGAACCAGGGTTCGCTTGTACGCCATTTCCGACAGCTGTGTCTGTGTCTTCCAACACAAACCCGCCGTTAGTGAATGACAGATCGCTGTACCTGGGGGGACCCAGACTGTCACCGCCAACAGCGCTAACCCCCAGTCCCCCGGCCCCCGGGGAAGCCACACCCCCTGACAGCGTCCTAAAGGGTAACGTGAAGACTGTCGTCTGCTGGGCGCTGGTGGAGTTTGTAGGACGGCGACAGCAGGCTGGAGTGTGGTGGCGTAGCCAGCAGAACACACAAAACATGGTCAGCACCGCCACCAGCGCCGCCGTCAACACCGCTATGGACAAAATACTCCACCCCTTGTCTGTGGAACAAACACACACAGATATTGTTAACGGCGTCACCACTGCTACGGAAAAAGTACCCCGCACCTTGTCTGTCGAACAAACACACACAAATACTGTCAACGGCGTAAAAACTGAGGGACTACCCAGTGCGCTAAAACCATCGGGCCGAAGTCGGCCACAGTGCGCGGGCCCACTGCGGCCGACTTCGGCCTGACGGTCTTAGCGCACTGGGTAGATATGTCTTGGCCATACCTCTTCCTGGCATGGTATGTCCGGAGCACATTGTGGTCATACCTCGTTCCTCTCCCAAACGTCAAATGGATCAATAGACTGTAATTTAAACATGTTCAGGTCAAGGGTGCTACCCAATTCAATCTCCATTCAGTTCATCCAATCTCCATTCAGTTCATCCAATCTCCATTCAGTTCGGTTCAGTACATTTCGGTTAAGATGGGATCTCTGCGCTGGGAAAGGCCATATTATACGCGCTCCACCCCACTCGACATAAGTCTTCCCAGAGTTCCTTTCGATATTGTGCCAATAAAAGTTGGTCCGGCTTACTGTGGAGGACGGAGAGAAAATGCAAGGAAAGAGAGGGGGAGTGGAGTGGAGGGAGGGTCAATGAGGTGTGGTGTGTGTGTGTGTGTGTGTGTGTGTGTGTGTGTGGTGGGGGGGGGGGGGTTAAACTCTTGTGCAGACCCAGTCCGGTCTGCAAGACTTAAAATCACGTGACCATCGTACCTCCCACAAACACACACACACGCGCGCACAAACACACACACACACACACACACACACACACACACACACACGCACACACACACACACACACGCACGCACACCAGGGGCTGATCTGCGGGAGAGGTTCTAGCCCACTCACCTCTCACCTCTTACTTCTCAATCTCCGTCCTGCGGGGAGGGGAGATAAAGAAAAGAAAGATGGTAAGACATAACAGACGAGAAGAGGACGGGCATCTTGAATCGAAAAATGTTTCGAAATTTCGGACACACTGTGTGATGCAGGTCACTTCATATCAGTGTAACCGGGTGCCGAATTTCAACACAGCGGTTCAACCTTGGAGCCAAAGGCATTCAAACAGGTAAGCTGGCCCACGTTACTGGCCATATAGAAATGTCTCTTCAATCGTATTACAGAAGGAAAACTGAAGAAAAAAAATGACCAGGTGTGCATTGGCCGCGACCCTAGCCAAACGCGTAACATAATCCACTAGTAAAAGCCACTTGTGCTTTTAACCCTTTTAGCCCCGGATCCCTACAGCAGGAGATGACTTGACCATCATAATTCAAGGGTAGTGCCAGATTAGCTTGGCGCCTTCAGGCGCCAAGCTAATCTGGCATTACTCTTGAATTATCATGGTCAAGCCATCGCCTGCAACTGGTACATAGTCGCTAGGCAAACCTCCAAAATTTGAAAAAATGAGACATTGGGGCTAAAAGGGTTAATTCAAAAGACACAAGGGGAGCAACCCTGCAGTATTCCTTGCATTGTTTGACACCTTCACGGCCAGTGGACGCGGGTTATGTTCTTCAAACGAGTGTAAATTCAACATCAGAGTCCCAGCCGCCAAAAGCACATGGACACGAAGAGATTGCAGCAAGAGGCATAGATCCGCATGAGCCCCCGCAACTGCGGGGGCTCATGAGGATCTATACCTCTTGCAGTTTGGCTGGCGTTCAGTTCTTCTCGGCAGTAAAGGGGTTACAGTAACAAGGGCAACAACCCGTCGCCAGCGTTCCGCGACCCGGACGGGCGTCCAACGTGACGCCCATGCCTGTCGCACCAGTATCCGGGACTGACCTGGGTCCTCGATGGCTTTGTAGGAAAGCCTAAAGTGGGAGTTGTACATCGGGCCTCTGGCGTAGTAATAAACCCTGATCACTCGGCTCGTGCTGGTCAGCTTCGGGTCCTCGTGCAGCTGTGGACACACTGTGGCCAGCACCCGGTCCTCGGGGGTCGGGCCTGCAACGAGGAAAACGTCCTTTAAAACCAGACAATAATGACGCTGACTAATCGTCCGATTTCTGCCTTGTCCGTGCCATTTGCACTTTGGAGTTTTGATCCCCCGCTCCCGGTGCTCAAAAGCTCATCGGGCCGACGTCGACCTCTGTTGGCCCGCGCACGACTGTGCGCGGGCCGACGTCGGCCCGACGGCTTGTGCATACAGCCACAATGGAGATCAGTTGAGCGAACTCATTAAAGACTTAGTGTCAAGCACAATTTTTATTGTAGAGATCTTTCGAACATTATAATCAGACTTAATCATATTTTTAGATTCAGCAATACCAATACGTGACGTTTCAACAGGACATTTGCACTGGCATATCATTGTCAATGCTAAAAGTAGATGGTGGACTTGAAATCCGCGTCATGTGTAAACAGACACAAAGCTACTCGATCCAGAAGTCTCCCGTGATTTTTCTATCCCTAGGGACATTGAGCATACCAAAAATCTATACGAGAATTTGCTCGCCTGAATGGTACCGTTTGGCCAATTTGGTAGCCTTAGCTCACTGACATTATGCCTGTTGTGTGATTGTTATGTCCGTGCTTGCTTAGTTCTCGAGTTATATTATCGAAACAGACGGAGCCGAACAGTAATTTTTTTTAAAAAAAACGTTAACTCATTCAGCCCGACGCACGTATTTCCCAAATTTTGGAGGCGTCTTCTAACGACTATGCACCTGTTGCTGGAGATGGATCGACCATGATAATTCAAGGGTAGCGCCAGATTAGCTTGGCGCCGACAGGCGCCAAGCTAATCTGGCACTACCCTTGAATTATGATGGTAGACCCATCTCCTGCTGTAGTGCGTCAGGGCTGAATGGGTTAAACGTTTAAGGCCTAACGTCTTTTGTCCACCACGTAGGTGATTTCGAACACATGTTCACCCCAGCTGGATTCGAACCCGGGACCTTTCAGAACGAGAGTCCGACGCTCTATACCATCGAGTCATCCAGCTTTCCCGAACTCTAATCAGCAAGATGCATGGATTTCCATTCGCCCTTGCAATCACAGGGTCCCATGCGACTCTGTGTCTCCTGCAAATTGGAAGGGGATGAATTAGGGACTGTGTCCCACACCACGTAAGTTTGGCGCCCCGGCTAATCAGACAGGCACTACACTGAAGATATGACACTGCGCCATCTCGATTCCCAGTCGGTGTCATGGAGAAGGACCGAACGTCGACTGAACAAGGTGAAGTAATGTCTGCTGACAGGAAAAAATGCGACATCACTGGAATAATCGGAAACACTGTACTGTAGTGTTTCCGATCATTCAAATGATGTCGCAGTTATACTGACGAGCAAAAGAAATGCGACATTTTTGGAATCATCGGAAACACATCCAAAAATGCCGCATTTCTTTTGCTCGTCAGTATATTTTGCTCGTCATTATTCTCTTAAAGGGACACCTCGATAGACCTTACGCATCACCAGTCCTGCGTATCGATATGAAAAGATATTTACCGTCATACACGATGATATGCTCATCTGGGCAAGGGTGGCGGTAGCTAATGAGAAGACTGTACACAGTAATGTTGATCACGTGACCGTCTAGCTCTGCTGTGATCAGCCAATGGCACTGATTCACGCTGTGGAGGAAACACAAACCACTGACTCGCACTGACTATCATTTAAAATATCGTACTTTGGTAGATCTGCTTCCCGATGCATGATGGCAGACTAAAAATGTTGGTCTGGTGTAAATACAAAATTATGGCATGTCGTTATAAAGAGCAGTCTAGAATTTCTTATTTAGACCAGGCCGACTTTTTATAGCCTGTCTGCCTCCATGAATTGGATCAGTGCCTTCAAGAAATCCCCCAGATTTTAAAACAAAAATTGTCTTGTGTCCCAAACAGGAAGAGTCATTGTAACATTAATTTTGATTGGTGAGGGTTTCATGAGATCGGAAAGTAATCATCCCCCGTGGCCTTGAAAAGAAATTCCACTGTCGCTGACCTTCATGTATGTAAATATTACTTTAGATCTTAGCCAAAAACATTTAACTGCACCCATTTCATAAGTTTTAACCCGTTCAGTGCCGAGAAAATTTGAACACCACCCAACTGCCAGAGGTATAGATCCTCATGAGCCCCCGCAGTTGCGGGGGCTCATGAGGATCTATGCCTCTTGCTGACACCACTTTGAATCCATGTTCTTGGGACAGCTAGACTGTTTTGGTGCTGAATTAACAAAGATTGCAATGAGACGCAAAATCTGCGCTGAACGGGCGAACTCTTCCTGTGCTGAGAGAAGGCAAACATCACCTAACTGCATGGGACGTGAATCCTCATGAGCCTCCTCTGTGTGTGTGTGTGTGTGTGTGTGTGTGTGTGTGTGTGTGTGTGTGTGTGTGTGCGTGCGTGCGTGCGCGCGCGCGTGCGTGCGTGCGTGCGTGCGTGCGTGTACGTGAATGCTAACCTGCTACTGTTGAAGTTACGAGGTCCGTACATGAAGTCTGTGTACCTGCCTGCTGTCAGGTTGACAGGGGGGTCCAGCTGGCATTCGCGGCACCACACGGCTGTCAGGCACAACATGCCATGTGAGCAAAAGAGAATCGGGCCGTGGTCAGGCGCAGATGGCCCCCGCACGCCTGTGAGTGAGCCATCTGAGGCCGACTTTGCCCCGATGACCCGAGTTTTCGTTTAAGTTACAAAATATTTTGACTCAGTTACCTTTGGGTATGTGTACGACCCAGGACTTGGGTTTTTTCTTTAAAACATTTAGCCCAGACACACTACAGCTGGAGATGGACGGACCATGATAATTCAAAGGTAGTGCCAGATTAGCTTGGCGCCTGATGGCGCCAAGCTAATCTGGCACTACCTTTGAATTATCATG
Organism: Semisulcospira habei; assembly: GCA_036245525.1. NCBI lineage: Eukaryota > Metazoa > Mollusca > Gastropoda > Semisulcospiridae > Semisulcospira > Semisulcospira habei. The sequence goes on along the minus strand of BTPG01000223.1, from coordinate 13,873 downwards.
GTCGATCCATCACCTGCATCTGGTACATAGTCGTTAGCTGACAACTCCAAAATTAGGGAAATGTGGCCGTGGGGTTATATGGGTTAAAGATATGATACTATAACCGATGGTGATGGTGCATGGAACTATTAGTATTTACAGCGCCGGTGACCTCACGCACTAAGAACGTTAAAAAGCAAATCTTCTAACACAACACTTCTCCGTATTCGTGTATTCTGTACCACACGCGGCAATCAGCTGTCAATCGACTAGTACAGTAAATAGATAACGCAAGCGTATTCGTGTATTCTGTACCACACGCGGCAATCAGCTGTCAATCGACTAGTACAGTAAATAGATAACGCAAGCGATATACCCGTCAGGTTCAAAACACATGAACATGAATACATGCTCGAAGGCACACGCAAGCACACATCCAAGCATTGTGTTTCAACCCTGTTTCAGGCTGAAGGGGAGTACTTACTTGGTATGGAAGAAATGATGACGCCCAAAACACAGACACGCCACCGATACATCATTGGCAAGTTATCCCAAGTTGTCCCATGTACAGTCTCACGCTCAAGATAGTACACGGAGGGTAACCGAGCATTCGATGCTTTCTGCATAAACATACGAACATAGAGGAGGCTCATGAGAATCTATGCCTCTTGCAGATGTTGGGCTGTTTTCCTGCGTACTTTCGAAACGGCGGTTCTCCAACATGCAGCAACTATACATGCAAAATCAGCGTCGATGGAACCTCTTACGCTCAGTGGTGAAGCGGACCGATTTTCACTAATGTGGACTTCATGGCGATCGCCAGAGACGTCTGGAACATGACAATTCAAGGGTAGTGGCAGATTAGCTCAGGGAAGGTCGATTCTGCCTCCCTCGGATGAATGTAAGGCCGCATCGGTGAGGCCGCAAAATCCAGATCGGAACTGTCGACCAAAACAATGGTACGCCTGTCGTTTTCAACTTTCCGTCTTTGGTTTTCATGACAATGCAGTGCACCTACGCTTGAAAACTGTGTTGAAGTGTTAGTGACTTCTGTATGCGCCGCATTCAGTCACAGGCATTTGAAGAAGAACTTGAAGCACGCCGTGTACCGTGTAATGGGCGATTATAACGCTGTAATTGCCTGTTGCAAAGTTTACGACGGGCTTTATAGACTATTGCAATGCTCTTCTGGCTGGCTGTTCCCAGTGTCTGATTGGCAAACTCCAGAAAATTCAAAACTCAGCTGCTATGTTGATTCTTAGAGTCCATAGATCGGATCATATCACACACCATCTGTCTACTCTTCACTGGTTACCTGTAACATCTAGGATTCAGTATAATATTTCAAGCATGGCTCACAGTTGTATTACCTGTTCCTGCACACACTACCTTGCCTCTCTTCTCCAGCTGTATACACCCTCAAGACAGAATTTGCGCTCTGCTGCCGACTCTCGAGTTCTACGTATCCGTCTAGTCAAAACAAAGTCGTTCGGTGAGAGGTCATAGTTCAAGTACCAGAGCCCAGTTGTTTGGAATGACCTCCCACGCGAGCTGAAATACGTGGATTCGAAGAGAGGTATTCAGGCGAGCCCTAAAGACCCATCATTTTGTCTACCGTATTGAAAACTCGACGTTCAACAGCAAGGTTAGAGTGGCTAGACGTGACGTCATTTTTATCTTGTTACTTCTTTGCCAGATCATGAGCCCCGCCCGCCTGTTATGTTCTTTGCATTCTACGAATGTGCTCCGACCAGCCCCGTCCAAAAGACTACCGCGCCGTACTTTCAATACGGTAGACAAAAGGAAAAGCTGGAGAAGACATATTTGTTCAGAACTGAGACACAAACCGTTATATTCTAATATACTGACCAGCAAAAGAAATGCGACATGTTTGGAATGTGTTTCCCGTGATACCAAACATGTCGCATTGTTCGTAAGTATACATCGAGGTGCCGCCCCGTGCCGACTGTTAAGTGATCGTCGAGTGCCTGTGTTCTACCCACGACACATTCTTTGATTGTCACCTACTTTGCCTGTTATCAGTTAAGTGGGTAGACATGGGTGTCCCATTTTTGGGCCGCTCCTGTCCTAAATTGCAACCAAATGATAGCTTTCAGCGACAGGGAAAAAATCCTCCTAACAACACCGATGCAAATGGCGAGCAAAAGACATTGATCTTCATGAGCCCCCGCATTCTGCGGGGGATCATGAAGATCTATGCCTTTTGCAGTTGGTGATTTTTGTGCTGCCTGAATGTAGCGTTCTCTCTCTTGCGATGTAAAAACCGCGTTTGTATGCTCCCGTCCTTCGGCTGAAGAAGTAAAACAGAATGTTTGTAGTACAGAAGTGCACATTCAGAGCTTCGTGGCAGCGATTGTAAATTTGGAGAAGCGCACTCCTCTTCACACCTGCGAGCACAGGCACACTTTTTTACTCATTCAGCCCTGACGCACTACAGCAGGAGATGGGTCGACCATGATAAGTCAAGGGCAGTGCCAGATTAGCTTGGCGACTGTCGGCGCCAAGCTAATCTGTCACTGCCCTTGAATTATCATGGTCGATCCATCTCCTGCAACGGGTGCATAGTCATTAGATGACGCCTCCAAAATTTGGAAAATACGGCCGTAGCCGGGACTGAATGAGTTAAGCATTCACTGTAATAATTCTTCTTTTTTATGAGGATGTTGTCAGCGAGAGTTGTCTGGTGTATCTTTTATTAGTTTTATGGCGTGTATTTTTTCTGTGCGCAATTTTTGTTGGACTGTCCATTTTATTATTTTTTATTTTTCATGTATATTTTGTTACGTGAGTGTTTATGTTGGGGAATATATATGTGTTGTAGGATGCAAGGTGTATGTATGTTAGTATGGCATTTGTACGGCGCCTAGAGCTTTTCTATCGAAAGTATAGGCGCTTTAAAATTATACATTATTATTACTATTGTTGTTGTTGTTGTTGCTGCTGCTGCTGTTGTTGTTGTTGTTGCTGTTGCTGTTGCTGATGCTGATGCTGCTGTTGCTGTTGTTGTTGTTGTTGTCGATGTCGATGTCGATGATGATATTATTATTATTATTATTATTATAATGTTGTACCTTTTACATTGCGTATCATTGTACTGATCGATCTCTTCTATACACTCAAAAAACACTGTCGGTGTGCTGAAATGATGGCTGCTGGTTATGGCTAGAGAGAACATGTGTTCAGCGATCACTCTTATGAGAAATCATCTGACATTAACCCCTTCCCTGTCACTGCACGTACATGCTTGTTTCTGAAATCTTGGCTCATTCAACCACCACAAGCCAGCACCGTCCAAGAAACATGGATACAAACTGGTCTCAGCAAGAGGCATAGATCCTCATGAGCCCCCGCAGTCGCGGGGGCTCATGAGGATCTATGTCTCTTGCAGTTGGATCATGTTCGGTTTTTCTCGGCAGTAAAGGGGTTAAAGGTGGCTTTGTCCACCGAAATGATGGTCGTTAATGACAGGTGACGCCTTTTGCCCTTCAAGACCTCTCTTGCGAGAGCACCTGTACTCTCAAAGACCAATTTTTGTTTTTCTTTCAAGAAAGGCGGTTGCTGAACACAGGCCTTAATTACTTTACGTCGTGAAAATGTGTATCTCTATCCAATCCTTACATGCCAGGGCTGTCCGTCAGTTTGGCTCTTCTGCACCTAGTATTCAATCCCCAGTAACAAAACACCTTCGGACCCACAAAGGCCGCTGTGTCGACGGCCGCACTGTGGCCGTCGTGAACCCGCTGACATTTGTTTATTGTCGCAACCTGAGTCAGCCGTGATAGTCCAAGAGTAGTGACAGGTTAGTTGTTGGCCTCCAGAGTGTGTCAAAATGGTTGTTGTGATGCGTCTAGTATGGTAGCGCAGTGGTAGGGCTTGTCACTTAGTCTCGCTCTCAGCTTCCACCGTTGGCTAGCAGTATCGCGAAAAGGAGGGCAGAATGCGTCAGTCTCTCTCTGCCAGTACATAGCCTGGTTGGTTGGTTAGTTCGGGTTTAACGTCTACGGCACCGAAGCGATAATGGACGGCCCGGACGGGCAGGTTATGGGGGACAGGGAAATCTATTACCTATGGAGTACGACCTGAACACTGATCAACTCAGGCGCACTCCAACTGTGCCACTTTGATTTACCAGGACCTTTCAACCGACATGGTATTGGACAAGCCCGTTTTTCCCTCTGGATTGCGAGTCCAGCTACCGGGGCGGGACGGGGGTTCGAACCCACGACCCGGCGATTCCCTTCGCTCTCCTGCCGCTCCGACGCCCGCCTGAGCTATTTCGGACTCTGTACATAGCCTCTCCAACAACAAGCCTCATGTAGTGCCTCCTCGCGGCAACACACGGTAACTGAGCACCTCACGGACTCAGGCTGAACTACAGGGGACTCGGAGGAGGTCTGGCCCCCAGACACGCGGCAGTGCAGGCCCACCGGTGTGTGGATAGGCCCTGATGCCCGTGAACCTGGCTCCCAACTATGGGCAAATAGCCCCACTGACTTGTGGGTGACTCGGGAGAGGCAAAGGCCAGGGGATCAAACCCCGACAGAAAACCAACCAGACCAACGAAGTCGAAGTATCGCTGACTATGGACGATTCTCAACGAATATTCATGAGGTGAAGGTCGCATCGAAAGCGAGGCTATATGGGGAACATGTGGGAGGGGCAGACAGTACTTTCATGGCGACAGAGAAGGAGCAGTCGAAGCGTAGATCGAAATGCCATTGCGTTGTTCCTGTGTGCACATCAAATAGAGCACAGAATAATGAAAACGCAAAACTTTAATTTCATACTTTTCCAAAAGCAACCGAAACTCAACGGAGGAACTGAGGAGTGGTTGATCATCCGAATTCGTCTGCTCGTGGTGAATGTGCAAGTGTGTTGGGTGTGAGAGAAACTTGCATGTATAGACTTTATGGTCTACAGCAGAAACTGTTTAGAGCGACCATCCTTATAGCAGATCACCTGTCTTTACAGACCAACATTTAGGTGGCTGCAGCCCGGATGCCATGCCACTGTTTGCCCTACAAGACTGGCCGTCCTCTCTTGAGACAGCACGAGATGTTTAAGGCCACTTTCTTCTAGCAAAAATGGTGATTGCCAGAACAGGTTCTGCTTTGTTAACATTTATTTTTGTTGTTGTAAAATTTAAGTTAGGTGCCTGTTCTCATGTGTGTATGTGTGCGTGCTTTGCTATAGAATGTCAATGTATTAAAGTTTTGGCTTACAATCTTGATTTCAAGAAAACAGGGGATCAGCTGTGATAGCTTAAGGGTATTGTCTGATCAGCTTAACACATGAAAATACCATGGCACTACCCTTCAAATGTCATAGTTGATCCCTTTAGATGATTGAGCAGTGCTGCCACGCTCACACACACACACACACACACACACACACACACACACACACACACACACACACACACACACTCACACACACACTTACACACACACACACACACACACACACACACACACACACACACACACACACACACACACACACACACACACACACACACACACAAACAGAGTGATGAATGTCATACATTTTATTCTGCTGCAGTCTTCTCACTTCGACAATTTTAACCCTTTAGCTGTCAGCAGCGATTTGGTTGAAATGATCCCTGTGAAAAACACTTCTGAAATTGCTACCGACTGCGAAATGGTTAAGAGAGGACAAACACTTGTAAATAGTGTTAACCCGCTAGCTTATATATCTACCTGACGCACACCCACACATGCTTGAATTCATCAAACTGGAAACATTGAGGGGGGATGGGGAGGGGTGCATCATGGGACAACACTAAGTAGGCCCACAACCGATAATTGAATTCAAACTGTGTTGTTTTTCGCTGGCTAAATTCACAAAATAAAACAGAAATTGACCCCACGGCCTCGACGTTCTGCGCTTTCACTCGCCATGTTGCTGTCGCGCGTCCAGCCCCAGATAGCCTCGTTTTCGCGCACGCGACCTTTTGACCCCAAGCTCATTAAGAATCGTCCATGCCATCTGGTATAGTGTGGAAACCCGTCAGGGAAACGAGCACACACGCAACCCTCATGGATTATGCCTCAGGTGGATATTAATCTTGGCATCTGAGGCAGAACCTCGGGAACGCTGAAGACGAAAAAAAAGAAGGACTCCAGAAAGCCGGCCCAAACGGTTCATGATTTTAATCAGGATGGGAGTCAACATTAAGGCATGCTATTTTTGATGCCCCAGGTTTAAATTTAACTTAGCAGCGGTATGTAAATCAGTTGTGGTCGTTTATGGTGTCCCTACAGTGAAGGTGTTAGCTCGATGTTTATGGTTTTCTTTTCTTTTCACGAACGCAGAAACTGTTTTGCACTGCTACTTTCTATCACCCATAATTCATATGCAAAATATACTGACGAGCAAAAGAAATGCGACATGATTCGAGTCGTCGGAAACACTGACGTGTACACTGACGTGTTTCCGACGACTCGAATGATGTCACATTTATTTTGCTTGACAGTATATAACACAATACATATATATGTAGTATATAACACAGACATGATACAGACACGAACTTCCGGATGCCTTTTTATTCTAAAGGTAATACTGACATATAGAACATAAAGGACTTCTACATTTTTTTCTTCTAATTACGACTGATTTTCCACACACAAAAAAGCCGTCAAGTCCGAAATGACAGACCAGCGCGCAGGATCAGTGTGTATACGCACGGGAAAAGATCACGCCAGTAAACTGAATCGCGCACGCTGACTGGACGGGAGATTGTCGTCGTCACGTCGCGTGACCGGAAATGATCATCCTTGCGACAGACGCATAAGGCGCTGCAGCATATCGACGGCGGCCTGGTATCCCTGAACTGAAACAACCAATCAAAGCCTTGCTTGTAAATCATACATCCAATGACAATTCGCCTGACAGATTGTACTAGTCTTAACCATGATATCCCTGACCTGATGTAACCAATCACATCCTTTCTTGTTAATCTAACACCCTATGACAATTTGCATAGCAAATGGACTAGTCTTATTCGTCTACGAAAGCGTTTGGAGCTGACTGAATTATTTTCTTGAAATTACTGAAACACAATCCAGTGCGCAAAAGGCCATTCTGCCGACGTCGGCCGACGTTGGCCAGCGCACATCCGTGTGAGGCCGACGTCGGCCCGATGGCCTATTGCGCATTGGGAAGGCACCTACTCGATGCACAGAATGTTTCCCGTGGAAGCAGAAACGGCGATCAGACGACAGTTCCCAATAATTCATATACCCTGTGTATTCTTTTTTCCAAAGTAGTCACTAATTCTGTTGTCAGCTCAGTTCTCAATGCACACAAGGGCATCGGGCCGACGTCAGCCGCCGTTGGCCCGCGCACGAATGTGCGCGGGCAAACGGCGGCTCACGTCGGCCCGATGACCTTGTGCGCATTGGATTATGGGTTTATTTTTGTAGACGATGACTTCGTCCTCTGCAGTACAAAAAGATGTCAACGGTTCAAGTGTTTCCGATGATTCCAAAAATGTCGCATTTCTTTCGCTCGTCAGTATATCGTCATGAGGCCCCACGCATGAGAATCTATACTTCTTGAGGAAAGTTGTAGAAATACGGAAGAACGTTTGCACAAGATATCTGTCACCAAAACCAGAAGTTACTTACGGAGCGTCTGCTGTGTATTTGGCCCCGATCCAGAGTCTAAAAAAAAAATAATAATAAATTACAAAATAAAATAAAATAAACAAACACACGCGCACACACGCTCACGCACCAACGCACGCGTGCGCGCACACATGCACACGCACACACCTACACTGTTATTTTGTAGCTGTTGTTCTTGTTGTTGCTGTTATTGTTGATGATGTTGTTATTATCGTATTATCATCATCATCATCATCATTATTATTATTATTATTATTATTATTATTATTATTATTATTATTATTATTATTATTATTATTGCTGTTTTTCTTGTTGCTGCCCTGTTGTTGTTGCCTTGATTTTTATTAATCGCATACACAATAAAAAAAACTGATGTAACCCGGTCAGTGCCAACGGACGCAGACTGTGTTCCTGCAGTCCTCCTGAATGGCCTTTGTAAGCAACGAAATTCCAAGAAGGAAAGGGGAAAAATGAAACACGCATAAAAAGGATAATTACAACACAATTGTGTTTCAAACGCTGTCTTACAAAACATTTTTTCCCATCTTGTCTATCAGTGTTCATGTATTTAGGCTTTTTCTGTTTTTCTGTGTAATTTGTACATGTGGTTTTGGTTTTGTCACTTTTTGTGTAATATTTTTCTTGTTCATATGTACGGCGCCTAGAGCATCTTACCATGTATAGGCGCCTCATAAATATTATTATTATTATTATTATTATTATTATTATTATATTTAAATTTACCTTCTAAGCCTGTTTCGTTTTTGTTGTGGATTTATTTATCATTAAATTCTGAGAATTCTGTGCTAATGCCATGGGATTCCAGGCTGGTAAGCTTGCATTGTGTCATCAGGACATCAGCTGCTGATGTCCTGATGACACAATGCAAGCTTACCAGCCTGGAATCCCATGGCATTAGCACAGCATTCTCAGAATTTAATTTTAAAAAATTACGTCCCTTGGAGCTACTCTGATCGAGTGCATTTTTTGGCTTTGGGCGACGCCTTTGTTAAAAAGTAAAGAATATATATATATATATATATATATATATATATATATATATATATATATATATATATATATATATATATATATATATATATATATATATATATATATATGGGTAGACCATCGAAACCGATGATGTCATTGTGCAGGACTTCTATTTGTGGGTGCGGGTGTGGCTGGCCAAGCCAATCCTGGAGCCACACCTGCGAGGGCAATGGGGGCACTGGAACGTAGCTGTTGGGAGAGTCGACGCTGTCTTTCCGACCTGCGAGCTCTGGCTCTGGTGATCAGTTTATTTTTGTAGATTATATATATTACACCTTTGACAGTCACAACGATAGCGATGTTTCTGGTTTGTATTATTTAAAAATTAAAATAACATAATAAATAATTACCTGACGTGATGTTTTGAGGCCTTGTGGTCACGTTATATTGTTGAGTTGTCAAGTTGTAGTACGGAGTTGTCCAGCTCTGGTTGTCACGTTCTGTGTCTGAGTTGTCCAGTTGTAGAACTGAGTTGTCACGTTCTGAGGCCACGTGGTCACGTTTTGAGGCCTAGTGGTCACGTTTTGTGGCTGAGTTGTCCAGTTGTAGTACTGAGTTGTCACGTTCTGAGGCCACGTGGTCACGTTCTGAGGCCTAGTGGTCACGTTCTGTGGCTGCGTTGTCCAGTTGTAGTACTGAGTTGTCACGTTCTGAGGCCACGTGGTCACGTTTTGAGGCCTAGTGGTCACGTTCTGTGGCTGTGTTGTCCAGTTGTAGTACTGAGTTGTCACGTTCTGAGGCCACGTGGTCACGTTTTGAGGCCTAGTGGTCACGTTCTGTGGCTGTGTTGTCCAGTTGTATTGCTGAGTTGTAACGTTCTGAGGCCAGGTGGTCACATTTTGGGGCTTAGTGGTCACGTTCTGTGGCTGTGTTGTCCAGTTGTATTGCTGAGTTGTCACGTTCTGAGGCCAGGTGGTCACATTTTGAGGCCTAGTGGTCACGTTCTGTGGCTGTGTTGTAAAGTTGTATTGCTGAGTTGTCACGTTCTGAGGCCAGGTTGTCACATTTTGGGGCCTAGTGGTCACGTTCTGTGGCTGTGTTGTCCAGTTGTAGTACTGAGTTGTAACGTTCTGAGGCCAGGTGGTCACATTTTGAGGCCTAGTGGTCACGTTCTGTGGCTGTGTTGTCCAGTTGTATTGCTGAGTTGTCACGTTCTGAGGCCAGGTGGTCACATTTTGGGGCCTAGTGGTCACGTTCTGTGGCTGTGTTGTCCAGTTGTAGTACTGAGTTGTAACGTTCTGTGGCCAGGTGGTCACATTTTGAGGCCGAGTGGTCACGTTCTGTGGCTGTGTTGTCCAGTTGTATTGCTGAGTTGTCACGTTCTGAGGCCATGTGGTCACGTTTTGAGGCCTAGTGGTCACGTTCTGTGGCTGTGTTGTCCAGTTGTATAGCTGAGTTGTCACGTTTTGAGGCCACGTTGTCACGTTTTGTGGCCTAGTGGTCACGTTCTGAGGCCTGGTGGTAAAATTCTGCGCTTGTGTAGTTAGGTTTCCAGCTGCCGAATGTCAATACACGCAAATATAATTTGAACAATACACGCTATTTATGCAAATACTTCCCTGCACTCAAACACCCACATGGATGACCGTCCTGACGCGGCTAGCCCAGACAACAGTTAGATAGTTATCTAACACCGAGTCACGTCTATCTACGCAAACCCAGCTGGAGAACGTACTTTTGGCGCCAACGCCGTGTGTGTGTGTGTGTGTGTGTGTGTGTGTGTGTGTGTGTGTGTGTGTGTGTGTGTGTGTGTGCGCGTGCGTGCGTGCGCGTGCGTGCGTGCGTTCGTGTGTGTGTGCGTTCGTGCGTGCGCGCGCGCGCGTGTGTGTGTGTGTGTGTATGTGTGTGTGTGTGTGTGTGTGTGTGTGTGTGTGTGTGTGTGTGTGTGTGTGTGTGTGACCGCGACTAGACCCGCGCCTGAGGACGGACAGGCTTGAAATTGTATAATATTGTCCTAAAAGAATAATCTCGTGGCAGGTTTTTTTATTATTAGTTTAAGATGCAGATTGTCGAGAAAATGGCCGTTTCACAAAAACCGGTTGATCCATACTGGAGTCCGTAATTTTTCTTATTTTTAGTTACTAGATACTTTGCATACGCTAGATTAAAGGAAGACATTGAATGAATTCGTTAACCAGCATTGTACCTCTTCAATAATTTTGAGTGATAATTAAATATTTTTTTGGGGGAAAAAATAGTTTCGCGTTTTTGGGATTAATTTCACGAATTATTTGGGATTAACCTTAAATCAAATGAATCTTTTTTTACGAAAAAAAGCAGTCTTCTCATTGACAATCGCATGATGTTTTCAAAAACGGTATTTACATAAGCCTACAGTTCGTCTCGGCTGTCGGGTACGATTAGGTCAAATTGTGACCTGTAAGACCTAGGTGTGATAATCAGCTAATTTTCGGCACCACTTTTCGGAATTATTTTTAAAACAGCTAACATAACTTTGAGTTTTCTGTTACGAAAAAAAATCTTCTCATTAATACACGCATGATATTTAATAAACAGTGTTCGCTTAAGCCTGCTGTTTGTCCCGGCTGACAAGTAGTATTAGGTCAAATTGTGACCTGTAAGCCCTAGGTGTGAAAATCAGCTAGACAACTGCAAAGTTGAATCCTCCAATACGTAAAATGTTAGTACTGCAAAGAGTGATGTATAACATCAAGTCGTCACTATGAACAATGCGTCGTGGGACTAACGCTGACATGACTTGAAGCTTGACGTGACGTCATTTTGCTGCTCGTGCTATTATTCTTCTTCAGAATAGTTATCGCTACGCCAGACCAAAGGCACAGAGCTTACGAATGGCGGGAAGTCCCGTGTGTCCGTCTTTATTTCTGTGTACCAGTGTGTGTGGGTCAGAGGGTGGGTTATGGTAGAAGGAGGTGGATCAGAAGGATAAGCTTGAAAATAGGAACAATTTTGGGGTGGGGTCCCATCTTGTTCAAAATGGACATACAGGCAAGTACACAATGCTCTAATTGGCATTTCACACGCTTGGCAGTGCCCTTTTTTTTATCCGGATGTACATCCGTTGTTGATGCAAAGTATTACGTCGTAAACTACGTCATATTTGTAAGCCGCGTGACAAACTTAACCTATTGTGTTTCTGAAATCGTGTTTACTGAACTTCACGTCGTGTAAGGAAGACGGTTTCGAAGTGGTGTCAGCAAGAGGCATAGATCATCATGAGCCCCCGCAATTGCGGGGGCTCATGGGGATCTATGCCTCTTGCAAAACGGATGGTGTCGACTGCAGAATTCGTTTGTGATTTTTGCGTTCTAAATCTTGGGTATTTTTTATGCGTTCCGGCAGCAGCGGACGGAGGGGAGTCCACCAACAGCAGCGAAAGAGTTACTTACCACTTTGTCGACGTTCCCGGAGCAGAACGTTGTCCTTGATAGACGCTCCGTGGACGACTGCGACAAAAGTCAAAGCCAGGTAGGCCGCGGAGAGGGTGAACACAGGACCGCCCATTGTGAACTGCTGCAACTCGCTTGTGTTGTAACAGCAGCAAAGAAGGTTAGTGAAGACAGGAGAGAAGATGTGCGTCTTTTATAGCAACAAACCCCACGCTGACTTAGTCCACGTTAAAACGTCAGATTATTTCCCGTCTGAGATGCTAGGATGTGGGTAGGATGTGTACCAGCAGGAGGCACAGATTCTCATAAGCCCCTGCTGACGCATGGGCTCATGAGAATCTATGCATCTTGCAGCTGGAAAAGGTTGGACGAATTTAAGGTCGGTGTAGGAGGTTTTAGGATTTTCAGTCTCCAAGATGGACTATTAACGCCAATACAAATGGCCTCCTCCCTCCGTGGGAAACAGATACAAATGAAGTCGGTAAGAGGCATAGATCCTCATGAGCCCCTAAGGATCTATGCCACTTGCAAAACGGATGATGTCAACTGCAGAATTCGTTTGTGGTTTCAGTTGTTTTCTAAATCTTTTCGCCCACTCGTATATGCTGTATACATTGTTAGGTCCCAACCTCGGTGTCGACCCAGCCTCGGCCAAAATGACATATACTGCTCACAAATAGTAAGGTATACTAACTTTTGAGCTTGAATTACTATTGTCGTCCTTGATCACATATAGTGCTGTAGGACGTTAAAAATCAAATAGTCAGAATTACTGCAAGTTCTCAGAATGGGTATAATAACGGTTATGCTCACAAAAAGTGAGAGACGTCATAAATTCAGCTTGAATTACTAAAATTTCGGAAAACACCTTACATCTGCAAACTGCAGTCATCTTTTTGGTCTCATTAATGTTTAAACTTTTGGGGACATTTTAATAATTCAAGCTAAAAGTAATACATCCTTTACTTTTTGTGAGCACTATATGTCACACCAATGTTGTGAACGTGTAGGCCAGTGGGATGGCTAATCACTGGTATAACCCTGATTATATCGATCCTGAGGACTCACAAAAAGTAAAGGATGTATTACTTTTAGCTTGAATTATTAAAAATTAATGTCCCCAAAAGTTAATATACCTTACTATTTGTGAGCAGTATATGTCACTTTGGCCGAGGTTGGGTCGACGCCGAGGTTGGGACCCAACATACTTCTCGACCTACGTCACTCGTACTTTGTCTGATATTGCGTCGCACTGTCAAACATGTCCACACTTTGAAACGCTAAAGTTACCTTCGTAACGCTCAAAGCATAAAAAATCCTATCCATCTGTTCAAAGGCCATGCGAGTATAGGCACAGGTACGCAACAGATTTGTCGTTCCTGCCCCCACACCCCCACCCCCTCTCCCATAGAGCTGTCGTTCATGCCCTCTCTCCCATGGAGGAACTCTACTGCGTAGCAAAGGAGAAGACGGGCGTAAATGGAAAGTAAGACGTAAATGTGTTCGATGATATTTGATAAATACTTACTTATTTTATTTTATTTTATTTTATTTATTTATTTACTTATAATGTTGTTAATAATGTTGTTTCAGTTTATTTATAATGTTTTAGTAATTGTATTAGTTACGTTTGTGTGATCTTCATAGAATTTAGAATGTTTTAGTATCGATCTTCATAGAATGTAGAATGTTTTGGTATTGAATGATATTTATTAATGGTTTTGTGTTTAGAGTTTTAATATGTCTTAACCTTAGTATTATAAGTCTTACAGATTTAGTATATTAATAGCATGTACA
>BTPG01000222.1:0-29285 GCA_036245525.1 Semisulcospira habei | reverse complement strand
AAGAGACAAAACCGTCGTCCAAGAAACATGACTACAAATCGGACTCACAGGGGTGGGATTTTAGTAACAAAGAAAAATGCTCCAGCTTCCCCACGAAAAATTATGAAATTCGGCAGTAAAATATATGCAATATTAAACAGTATGAGAGCAAAATGTAACAAATTTACAATACAAACAAGAAATATAAAAAAAATGTAATGTGCTTACCAGATCATGGTCTGATGCCCACTAAACAGCAAATGTGATCACAAAAATTGACTGCCAGGTAGTTTCAGGTTTAATTAAAAAAGGTTTAATTCAGTCGACAGCAGAATAAAAAAATCAGGATATGTACAGTTATATATGTCAATGACCCTAGTGTGAATAGTTTTAATTATAAAAAAAGTGTTTCTTCCTACAGAGAAAGGAATACTGAGTGGTCTGAACCAGCATTAACACAATGACTGAGTTAACCCCCTTGATTATAAGTTTTTGACCCTTCATTTTCCATGTCTCCCGCACAGAGTAAATACCATTGGAAGTTACCCCTAAATCATTATTATTTAAACAGCCACATTTTTATGAAAATCAAAAATAATACTTAAGGGGTTAACTCAGTCATTGTGTTAATAATACTTCAGACCACTCAGTATTCCTTTCTCTCTTAATTAGCTCATATGACTAATGTCGCAATGCTACTATGTACGTAAACACAGCCCGTCGCCAGCACTTTAGGCAGGACACGACGCGTTGCAAGCCAGCTGGCACAGTAGCGCGCCGCGAGACCTGACACTCTATGAATAAGCAGGCTCTAAGGCTTTGTGAAGTCGACTTTATATATACTTATGACTGGTTCCCGAGAAATCAAAACGGAGGTCATACTCTGCACTAAAAACAGCCAGTTGGAAAACTAACAAGTGATATCTTACACACACACGCACGCACTAACACACACATGCACGCACACACACACACACACACACACACACACACACACACACACATGAACAGACACATATACACATAAACAGACATACATACACACACATATACAATTATAACATCTCATCTGATTTTGTACAAGCCTAAATCAGTGGTGCGATCTCAGTCTTAACAAAACTGTATGTATTATTATATAGGCTTCCATTGTGTAGTGCGTAGCGTGTTATTGGTTTTTAGTTGCTAGGGGGGTGGGACACTGCACCACTGTAATCGTTTCGTAAGACATTTCAAGTCAACTGTCATGTGTGTGTCAGCCGTCACTTTGAAATAAATGACATATGTTATATCTTGAACAAAACAGATTTTGTTAGAGGTGGTAACACACACACACACGCACACGCACGCAAACACACACACACACACACACAGACACACATACACAGACACGCACGCAAACACACGCACACTAACACAATCTTACCCAACATGACACCTGTCGCCAAACGCACAAGGTCTTTAAGTACGGCCTCACATCAATGCAATATCATTGTAAGATATTCCTTTCGGGAGCATACCTGATTAAACATGTCTGATGCATGCAATTTGTAAGCTCACCTGTGAGTCGATCTGGTGTACATGTTTAGACTGGTGGGTGTCTGTGAAAGGCTCATTAAAATCATATGCTTTAAACAGACACCCGACTGAGTACATAAACAAAAGATCCTCAAGAGCCCCGAGCCCGGGCTTGACTCCCGTTTACAACGTTTTATTCAGCTCTACTTTCTGGTCTCTCTTTTGAGTAGGTTGACTAGACTTTACTATGAACATTTACAACTTGTCATGGCATAACCTAACGTAGCACTCCTCGGAACTCCCTATTAAGTGTGTCACGTTAACGACAGTTAGGTCGCACTTTCCTCTTTTTGACGACACTCTAGACTAGTTGACGAGACTTGTTTACCCACCTTGAGGCAAAAGAGTTTGCTGGTAGTTGAGTTCTGAAAAAATCTTTGCAACGCGCCACACTGTAAATGTGTGGCACATGTTGCCATAATGCCACACATGTCGCGTATGCCGCACACATGCCGCACACATGCCGCACACATGCCGCACACATGCCGCTCACATGCTGCGTATGCCGCACACATGCCGCGTACATGCCGCACACATGCCGCGTATGGTGCGGCACATGCTGCGTATGCCGCACACATGCCGCACACATGCCGCGTACATGCCGCACACATGCCGCGTATGGTGCGGCACATGCCGCGTATGCCGCACACATGCCGCACACATGCCGCGTACATGCCGCACACATGCCGCGTATGGTGCGGCACATGCCGCGTATGCCGCACATATGCCGCACACATGCCGCGTACATGCCGCACACATGCCGCGTATGGTGCGGCACATGCTGCGTATGCCGCACACATGCCGCGTACATGCCGCACACATGCCGCGTATGGTGCGGCACATGCTGCGTATGCCGCACACATGCCGCACACATGCCGCGTATGGTGCGGCACATGCCGCGTATGGTGCGGCAACCTGTATGTAACGTCTGATGTTTCATTTGGCTCTCACTTGACCAGAGTGTGATTTATAATTTACTGCAAAGCCAATAATCGCCAAATACTGTGCCAGGTCTGTTCGCTTTAAGGGACAGGGTCAATGACATGACACTGCAATTGAAATCTGTGAAGCAAGCCATTCATAAACCCACCCAAATCATTTAATAGCCCAGCATGAATACAGCTGGAATACAGTAGAAAGGCAGCAGGAAAAGCATGATTTTAGCGCATGCTGTATTCCAGCTGTAACCAGCTTTATGCCTACTGGACAGCCAAGGTCTTCTTGGGGTATGCCATATATAGTCTATGGGAGACAACTCTGTATAGTGGTTCAATCTTCAAGTGATTATATCCCTTATGACATTGATCATGAGCAGAAAATACATAGTGTTTTATCCCTGAGTGAGTGTATCTGGGGTTTGAATCTAAATCCATTTAGCTTACATAGAAGCAGTAACACAGTGTAAATGTAAAACGTTACTGACAATATTGCTGGAGTGATGCAAACGTAAAAGGTTACTGCTCAGTGTAATTTTCTAGAAACATGATTCTGCTTGATAACAATTTATTCTTTTGTTTGTCCAATAAAAATGACAGACGGACAAATCATACAAGTGCTTGATCTCACACACCTTTTCAAAGATGTTATGCACTTTACTGACTTAATATCACCCAAACAGACTTACATAAGCCTTTCAGCACCATCAGAAATATATGTTACATACAGTGTGACTTTGGATTATGTCGATGAGCATCCAAATGTGGAGTGCATGACAGTTGATTTAAAGACACCTACTTTTAAAGTTGATGATACCAACTATGGTTGGTTAGGGGAAGTTTGTTATAGCATATTTAAACAACTACGCAAACTAAATGTTTATATTGACAGTGTTACAATTAATAAAGTGGTATTACACAAGGTGAGCCAGCGGTAATATTTTTTCATTTATTATTTTGTCGGTCAAATAAAAATGACGGACAATGCTCAAAGCCCTGGCTCATCTAGTTTAAGAAACGTGTTTCACACAACAAACTTGCCTATAAGCAATACTAATAATGTCTATCAATCAATAGAAAACTCTTTTTCTGTCATACAACAAAATCTCCTTACAGGCAGTGTGAAGATTCAGATTGTTGCTAAAATCGAATTCACTAGGGTGGACGGTGAGGTAATTGTATCGTATATATCAACAAGACAACACACTGTTAACACAAGAAGAGAACCGGAGGTAGAGAACGTGTTTAGAGACAGACTATTACCAGACTTTCTACAGGCAATTGACAGTGCAAAAATGAAGGGGTCTGGTTGGCACGAAGGACATGTACATGAACTACAACTAAAGCAGTCTAGGTATCATCCTATACTAGGTAAATCATGGTTGCCACTGCCAACAGAAGTTTCGAACAAAAAGGCTGTCGTCAACATACAGAACAATGACAATTTCTGTTTCATGTGGTGTGTGATTGCTAAACTACACTTTGTGAAATCAAAACCTGAACGTGTATCTAACTACACTAAATTTGTAAACGAACTCGTTTTTAGTGGCATTGAGTTCCCTGTTAAAATAGAGGACATAGACTTGTTTGAAAAACTAAATCCTGGTATATCTGTAAATGTGTATGTGTGGGATAATCAGTCTGAGAACAAGCTACAGCCAATTAGAGTATCTCCACTGGCACCAACCTATGGTCAGTCAGAAGATAAGCATGTTGACATGTTGCTAATCGGCCCTACCGGTGATAATGATAACTTTCACTACACAATTATCAGAAATATGTCACGTCTAATTCATGGACACACAACAAAACACAATGGGAAACAGGAAGTGTGTAAAAGATGTTTACAAAGATTTTCCTCCATAAACGTAGCGCACAAACACGTTTTACACTGCAGGTCAGCTGATGACATACAAACTGTACTTAAGTACCCAGATCCTGGTAGTCAAGTGTATTTTAAGAACTATGGGAATCAGCAAAAGTTGCCGTTTGTAGTGTATGCTGATTTTGAATCACTCGTTGTTCCATATGAGGGTCCAGTTCCAGAGTCATTACCAAAGACTATAAAACTAAGTGACCAAGTGGTGTGTTCTTTTGGATACATTCTTGTTAGGTCAGACGGTTTGCATTCAGAACCTGTTATCTACAGGGGTGAAAATGCAGCATGTTTGTTTTTAACAGAAATGAGACATCTGTATAGTCAGGTAGTACAGTATCTCACAACATGTCAGATGCCTTTGGTGATGACAGAAGAAGACAAACTGAAATTTGATACAGCTGAGACGTGTTGGATTTGCGAACAGCCTTTAGGGGGTGATAAAGTTCGTGACCACGATCACATAACTGGGCGTTACAGAGGTGCTGCACATAACAATTGTAACTTATTATTAAAAACAGATCCCAAGACATACAAACTGCCAATCTTTTTCCACAATCTGAAAGGGTATGATTCACACATTATCATGCAGGCTGTAGATGAGTCGTACAAAAACATAAGTTGTATTGCCCAGACAACTGAAAAATACTTGACTTTTAGGTTAGACAAATTAGCATTTTATGACTCCATGCAACATTTGTCTTTAGGGCTTGCTAGTCTTGCAGAAGGACTGACTGAGTATCCAATAACAAGTAAATATTTTGAACCAGACTTGATTAAGAAAGGTGTGTATCCGTATGAGTACATTGATCATTGGGTTGTGTTTGAAGAAACAAGACTGCCACCAAAAGATAAATTTTATTCTACACTAACTGGAAAAGGTATTTCTGACTCTGAATACCAGCACGCACTTGATGCGTGGGGAAAGTTAGGATGTCAGACAATTGGTGACTATCATGACCAGTACTTGAAAGCAGACGTTTGTTTGCTAGCAGACGTATTTGAAAGTTACCGTGAGAAGGGTTTGTTGCACTACAGACTTGACCCAGCCTGCTACATAACTAGTCCTGGTATGACGTGGGATGCATTTTTGAAATCCAGTAAGATATTTATAGACCTGTTGTCTGATCGTACGATGGGTGAAATGGTGGAACGTGGATTGAGGGGAGGCATTAGTATTTCAGCGAACAATTATGCCAGAGCCAACAATAAATATCTGGACGGTCATGGTGACCTTGACCTTGGGTTTGACCCCTCGAGGTCAAGGTCATTCATTACCTATGTAGACGCTAACAATTTGTATGGCTGGGCAATGTGTGAATTATTGCCCTTGAAAAACTTTTGTCTGTATGATTTGTCACAGTATGATGTAACAGAGTCAGGGTTAACTAACAATATTATGAATCTTGACCGAAACGACGCGAAGGGTTGGATCTTTGAAGTAGACCTGGAGTACCCACACCATCTACATGATTACCATAATGATTATCCATTAGCTGTTGAAAAAATGAGTATGACAGGAAAAAAAGAAGACACTAAACTTGTGCCAAATTTAAATGACAAATTTAATTACGTTTGTCACTACCGCTTGCTGCAGTTATTTCACGATACTAGTGTGTGTGTGTGGAGTCAAACCTATAATCCGAATAAGCCCGCTCTGGGGGGCAAAGGCTACTANGTGCACGGGAACGTGCATGTACACATCCGCCAAGTCGATTGATTGATTGATTGTACATTGCTTAACGTCCCGACAGCAACAAGGCTTTCTCAGGACGTGCCTGCACTGCTTGTGAAAAAATAAAAAAGAAACAGAACATTGAATGTATGTCGCCAGCCGGTCAAATACGTTAAAATAAACCTAACACATGGGCCTAAATAAAGCTAAGACCATTTAGCAACACACATCCAATATCAAGAGCTACAGGCAGTGCAGACAGTAGGGAGAGTTTTAAAAAGGCAAATACAGGTGAATGGACAAAGGGTAGACAGAAACACATGCCCCAGAATAGAGAGAAAAACCCACCCTGTGGGGCTGACCAGGGTGACCCTGGGAACTAAAAAATACCTAACCCCACCCAAGTCCCCCAGGGCAGACCCGGGTGGGGTCCGCCAAGTCGAGACTCACTACAAAGTCCAAAGGTTGAATCGACGCCTTCAAGGCCCTGGCCGTCTCCATGTGGAAGTACGGAGCGGAGATGTATTTGTTGAGAGCTGAGAGGTCTATGACGGGGCGCCACCTGCCGTCGGGCTTGGGGACGATGAAAAGATGGCTGTAGAATGCCGGGGAGTCGTGACGAGAGACCATCTCCGTGGCAGCCTTCTGAAGCAGAGCTGTGATCTCGCCGTGAAGAGCGTCCGCTTTGATCTGGTCGACCGGCACTCTGGTCCAGAGAGGGGAGCGCCTCAGGGGAGGAGGGGAGTGAAATGAGATTAGGAGTCCCTTGGAGATGGCAGAGAGGACCCAAGGGTCGTCCGGCAGCAGCGAGTGCCACGTGTCGCTGTGCAGAGCTAGCCTCCCGCCGACTGGAGACCCTGCAGAAAGTGGCGGGGGGAGAAACCGGTGGGAGTCAGAGGGCCCTCCCACGACCAGTCCTCCGGGTGGGCTTGGGCCAGGAGAGAGTCGTGGCTGGGAAAGAGCGGGATGTCACACCAGGGAGGAAGAATATATACCACTCGGAATATTTGGATATTTGTTCGATTTTAATGATTTGATCTTCTCATTCGCACGACAAACAATAGACAAGACGTATACAAACCTACGCAATATTCACTCAATTCATACATGCACCTGTAACTCACGCACACCCTTAACCATTCGTACAATGTTCACAGCACTAACCACACATCCTACACTTATTGTTCCACTACGATGTCACATCTCCGCAATGTCTGTCGATAATAAATGACACTAATTAATGCTTAGATCCTCGAACGATCAAACAGTTTGATTACTCCGACCGTGGATAAAGATGAATGTAGCGTCGCTGCTTGTTGGGATAAAGATGAATGTAGCGTCGTTGCTCGTTGATTCAGCCACACCACTGGTCGAATAATCCGGCGCACTGTCTCTCGCGATGACACGTCGAAGCTCCACACGCACACCGTCAGGATCAACTTGTTATCTCGTACACCACGTTGATTAATTACATTCCCACATGAAGCATACGCAAATCCAACTTCTCAGCTGGTGATAGGGGAGGGAAGCATCCAAAGATGCGTGAAAAGTTTACTCAGTCTTCGACTATCTCGTGCTTGTCCCAGCGCCCACGACTGATGGCCGTTGACAAATTCACCGTTATAATTAGCCGGTTACATGCGTAGTTATACACAACTACTTACTGTGTTTACACTACCAACATTGAGCATCTAGCTTCACTAACATTCTATCCTTCGATAGATAACACGAGGCACACCACACCGCCTCAATTCCTCACAAAAAAACTAACTTAACTCGAGAGCAAAAATCTCTCATGTCTGACTGTCTTCCAAACGATTCACAGTGACGTAACTCTTCAAACCAAAATCCTACGTCACATGTTCCAAACACACATCTTACGTCATATGTTCTTGGCGTCACTAAAAAGTACATGCCATGACCACAACACACAACAAAGAACGAAAGTTCTCCACGAAAGAAAATACAGCATAATGATTAAAATAAATTGTGACACAAGGCCCTTTCCCAGCTAAAACTCTAGTTTTAGACTATACTTGACACAATTTCATATTATCATTTGCGAATAAACCTAATATACGACAATAACCAATTCCTTCCCTATAACCTCACTGTTGAATACATAAATACACGTTCATTACACGTGAACACCGCGTCTGTTTTATTTTTCTTCACTGTCGATACGGTTAAGGTAATCTACCTATAACCTCACTGTTCAATACATACCTACATATTCATTATACGTCAACACTGCATCTGTTTATTTTTCTTCACTGTCGATACGGCTAAGGTAATCTGCACCAACATTATCTTCAGTCATAACCCCTGCGACTTCTTCTGCTTCTTCTCTCTCAATGTAGCTCTTCAGTAAGTTCGCATGGTACACTTTTTCTTTGCCCTGCACATTCACTTTGTAATCGAAATCGTTTATTTTCTTAGTCACCGTAAATGGTCCTTTCCATGTAAGCTGTAGTTTGTTCTTTTTCTCTGGCAACAACAAAGTACTTTTGAACCTTCTGTGATAGTTCTAGGTTTTGCTCTTCTGTTGAAGTTTCTCGCGTGTCTCTGGCTAGCCTTTCGCAAGTTTTCCTGAGCTATGATACAGGTTTGTTCAATCCTGTTTCTCAAATTGATCACGTATTGTGCTGTCGTCTTCTCTTCCTCTTCAACTTCGCTCTTCATCCAAAGTTGCTTCAAAATCTGCATTGGCCCTTTAACTGATCTGCCGTACAAAAGCTCGAATGGTGAGAACAACATAGATTCTTGTGGCACTTCTCTGTATGCAAATAGCAAAGCTGGTATCATCCAGTCCCACTCTTTTGGTTGTTCAAGACACATTTTCTTCATCATCTGTTTCAATGTACCATTGAATTTTTCCACCAACCCATTTGATTGTGCATGGTATGGTGTCGTTTTTATGCCTTTCACGTCCAGTAGTTTCTGTAACTGTTGCATCAAATCTCCCACAAATTGGGTTCCTTGGTCTGATACAATCTCTTTTGGTACACCTAGTCTTGTCCAAATTGTCCAAAGTGCCTCTGCAATCTCGGTAGTCTGACATGTTTTCAGAGGTACTGCCTCAGGGTATCTGGTTGCATAATCGACTACAGTCAAAACATATCTATACCCTCTATCTGATGCTGGGTTGATCGGTCCGATCAAATCTACGGCGATTTTTTCAAAAGGTGTGTCCACTATGGGTACTTTACCTAATGGTACACGCGTCTGTCTGCCCTTGTGTGATGACCTTTGACATGCTTCGCATGATGCGCAGTATCGTATGTCACCACAAATTCCTGGCCAATAGAAATCAGCCCAAATTCTGTTTCTGGTTTTCTTAGCACCTAAATGCCCGCTCATCGGAGTATCATGTGCTAATTTCATAACACCCTGTCTATACTTCTTGGGTACAACGATCTGCGTTCTTTTCTGTTCCCTTTCAGTGAATTCTCGTACCAAAATTCCATTCTTCCATTTAAATTTGGATTTAGTTTGTTTGCTGTTTTGATTTCTCTCTTTTTTTTCATCAGCTGTGTCTCTGCATTTCTTCAAAGTTTCATCTTCTTTTTGAGCCTGTTTCAACTGCTCAGGTGTAACATCAACAATCTTTGTTTCTGGGATCTTGAGCTCTTTTTGATTTCTTCTCGTTGCCGTGCTTCTTGTTTCTACTTCTGCACACTGCTCATCTGTTTTCGTATCGTTTGGTTCGCTTCGTTTCTTTGTGATCGTCTCGGTGCTTTTCATTACAACTGAAGTGTTTTCCACCTTTGTGATCGTCTCAGTCTTTTCCATTACGGCTGGAATGTTTTCTACATGGTCTTCAGTTTGTTCGCTTGCATCTCTTTTTGAGCAAGGTTTCATCACTGGATAGACTGGAATAGTGTTTGTTTTCTCTTTATTCAAGAATCGTGCATTCCCTATCAAAACTGGTAATGCTGGTCTGGATATTACTAGTACATCCGCGTCTCCTTCAAAAAATGGTGTTCGCATGAACAGTCTAGCAACAGGTACTTGCTTGACGTCGCATGACGCAAATGTCACGGATCGCATCTCGCCTGTATACTTGTTTTCTGATACCAATTTTGTATCAACAACACTAATTGTGGCTCCTGTGTCTCTCAATGCTGACACTTCCTTGCCTTCTATTTCTACTTGACACGATGGCTGATAATTTATCTTGCTGCATGTGTCGCATAGCGTCATTTTGTGATTTCTTTCCAACTTTTCTTCAAGGTAAGGCATTCCCACTCTCAGTGCGTGGTGGTCTATGCTTTCATGGTGCTGGTGGTGCGTGGCTGCACAACTGCAACTCGCTGTATGCATCGATCCACATGTAGGTTGTACGTACAACGCATTCTGTTTTCTGTTTGGACAAACTGATACTTTGTGGGGTCCTCCACAATTGAAACATTCGATCTTAAATGATACTCTGTTCTTGACCGATTGATTTTCGTGTTTGTTTGGTGATCTGTCGTCACGCAATCCTTGCTTACTGTGATCCCTTCTAGGTGACGGACTATCCCTGTGTCTAAATCTGTCCCTGTTGTTATCTCTGAACATACTTCTATTCTCATGTCCCCTGTTTCCTCTTGACACCTCGTAGGTTTCTGCTGCTTCAGTAGCCTCATCTACGTTAGCTGGTCTTCTGTCTCGTACGAACGTAGCTTGCTCTTTTGGTAGTGCGTCTAAAAAGGTATCCACTGCCAATAATTCTACGATACTGTCAAAGTTCTTTTCTTTCCCTGAAAGTTCAATCCATCGGGTTATCCATTGCGTAATCCGATTCATGAGTTCTCTGGCTGTTTCGTCATTTTTCTTCCTGGCATTCTTCAGTTTTTCTCTGTACTCTTCTGATGTCAAACGGAACTTCTTCAGCAATTCTTTGCGAATCTGTTCGAAATCTTCTAAATCAACATGCTGCATGTGCGTGATAGTTTCTGCTGCTTTTCCCTTTAGCAATGCGATCAGGTGTAATCCCCATTCGTCATCTGGAATACCCTCTGCTCTCATGACCTTTTCAAATTTCCATAGAAAGACTTCTAAATCATCTCCATCTTCAAAAAATGGTAACTTGATTTTAATCCTGCGTCGATCTTGCGCGTTGTTGTTTCTGTTCTGTTCTCCTTCTATACGCCGACCTTCTGCCTGAATTTCTAATTCTCTCAATCGAGTCTGACGCTCAGCTTCTCGTTCTCGTCGTTCCGCTTCTCGTTCTTGCCGCGCTAACTCCGCTTCTCGTTCTTGTCGCGCTAACTCCGCTTCTCGTTCAGCTTCTTGTCGCGCTAACTCCGCTTCTCGTTCTCGCCGCTCTGACCAACGTTTTTTTTCATCCAGAACATAAGCAGTTAAGTCGTTCCCCGCTAAACTCAATAATTCCCCTTCTTCTTTCCAAGCCTGCATCCTGGTTTTCATATCTGGTTCTTGTTCCATTTCTGATCTGCTAGGATTCTCAGATCTTGTTCTACTACTTCTTGTATCGGGCATGACGGCTAAGTTTGTTTGTACTGCCCAAAATCCGTGCAACAACAAAATGACTTCAACTATTGCTTGTTTATAAGCTATCGATAACCATTTATCAACGTGAACTTTTGTTGATCTGTCAACAAGTTTTGGCGTAACCCATTTTACAAAAGGATAAAACAAATGCAAAATTTAAAAAAAAATCGATTACGCTGCGGAAGTTACAGCTCTACAGATTATCAAGGGAAGTATTATCACAACCTGCACTCTGTACTTGTATGACAATCCGCGCAATCGGTTAGTCTCCACTAACTCTTTTTACGAAAGGACAAAACAAATGCGAAATAAGAAAATCTAATATGCTGCGGAAGTTCAGTATACCTCTACAGATTATCAAGGAAAGTAATATCATAATCTGTACTCTGTACTTGTATGACACTCCGCGCAATCGGTTAGTCTCAACTAACTCTTTTTACGAAAGGACGAAACAAATGCGAAATAAGAAAATCTAATACACTGCGGCAGTTATACGTCTACAGATAATCAAGGAAAGTAATAATATCAAACCTTACTCTGTACTTGTATGACAATCCGCGTAATCGGTTAGTCTCCACTAACGCTGACAATCGAACACAACTCGGTACCTGAATAAACGGAAGGGATGAATATAATGATGGCGAAGCTTCGGAGCTTGAATGCCGCCCGATGTTAAACAACGCCCTCCAACCGCCCACAGGTTATCCAGCAATTCCGAGTGTCCTTTGGTAATGACAGAAAATTACACTGGTGTGTAAATTTAGACTACTCTAAAAATTACACAGTAAGTAACCTGAACCGATAACGCTATCGTTATACTATTGGTCAAGCCAAAGCTTACGTGCCAGTGTAAATAGATACAAATATCCGTGGCTCGAATCGCCAAGATTAATTCCCAATCGTTCTCACAAATTGTGATCCCGAATCTGGAAATAACCGTGGTTCGAATCTACGGACGAGCCCCCAAATTATTGTCACACCAGGGAGGAAGAATATATACCACTCGGAATATTTGGATATTTGTTCGATTTTAATGATTTGATCTTCTCATTCGCACGACAAACAATAGACAAGACGTATACAAACCTACGCAATATTCACTCAATTCATACATGCACCTGTAACTCACGCACACCCTTAACCATTCGTACAATGTTCACAGCACTAACCACACATCCTACACTTATTGTTCCACTACGATGTCACATCTCCGCAATGTCTGTCAATAATAACTGACACTAATTAATGCTTCTGGGAGAGAACAGAGCAGATAACAGCAGAGAATGAAATTGGGCGAAGAAGATGGGGATGGATCGGTCACAGTCTGAGAAAGCCAGTTTCCAGTATCACTAGGCAGGCATTGTCATGGAACCCCCAGGGAAAGAGGAAAAGAGGTAGGCCGAGAAACTCCTGGCATCGAGACCTCCAAGCAGACATCAAGAGACTGGGAACCACCTGGAGTAGAATCGAAGGAGAAGCACAGGACAGGAGTTGCTGGAGGTCTCTCGTCGACGGCCTATACCCGGGTAGGGGTGACAGGCGTAAGTAAGTAATTAATGCTTAGATCCTCGAACGATCAAACAGTTTGATTACTCCGACCGTGGATAAAGATGAATGTAGCGTCGCTGCTTGTTGGGATAAAGATGAATGTAGCGTCGTTGCTCGTTGATTCAGCCACACCACTGGTCGAATAATCCGGCGCACTGTCTCTCGCGATGACACGTCGAAGCTCCACACGCACACCGTCAGGATCAACTTGTTATCTCGTACACCACGTTGATTAATTACATTCCCACATGAAGCATACGCAAATCCAACTTCTCAGCTGGTGATAGGGGAGGGAAGCATCCAAAGATGCGTGAAAAGTTTACTCAGTCTTCGACTATCTCGTGCTTGTCCCAGCGCCCACGACTGATGGCCGTTGACAAATTCACCGTTATAATTAGCCGGTTACATGCGTAGTTATACACAACTACTTACTGTGTTTACACTACCAACAATGAGCATCTAGCTTCACTAACATTCTATCCTTCGATAGATAACACGAGGCACACCACACCGCCTCAATTCCTCACAAAAAAACTAACTTAACTCGAGAGCAAAAATCTCTCATGTCTGACTGTCTTCCAAACGATTCACAGTGACGTAACTCTTCAAACCAAAATCCTACGTCACATGTTCCAAACACACATCTTACGTCATATGTTCTTGGCGTCACTAAAAAGTACATGCCATGACCGCAACACACAACAAAGAACGAAAGTTCTCCACGAAAGAAAATACAGCATAATGATTAAAATAAATTGTGACACGGGAGCAGCCAGCAGCTGGGGTACGAGTGGAGAAGTGGACGCCTCTGGAGTAGGGGCAAGAAGTGGGTCTAGCCCTCTGCAGGGTGCGACCCATGGCCTTGCAGGCAGCCTGAAAGCGGGAGGGAGAGGCGCAGGAAGGCCAGATGTCTTTAGAAGCGTCCTTGACTGACTGCCAAGTGGGTCCAAAAAGCGACGCACCTCCGAGCGGAGCCTGGTGGAGCTGGGTCTTCACCAACGCGGGGAGGGCAAAACAAACACGGGGGACGACGTCTCGGCGCATCAGGTCGCAGTTAGCTGCAGCGGCCATAGCATTAATGGAAGTATGGTACGCAGCCCGGTTAGCAGCCACTGCCAAGGTGAGGATGTCTCCTAAAAGTGCCCAAATAGAGGGGTGCCAAGCATCTTCCACGGGTCTTACCATGGCCTGCGTCGCTAGGTCCAAAAAACCAGCACAGGAGAGAGCGTTGCAGACGACAGTCGCAGTCTTGTCCAGTCACGCGGCATCCGGAGCTGCAGAGCACGGCGGCCACCCATCTGAAATTCCACTGCAACATTCACTGCTGGACGGGAGCAAACGAAGGCCTGAGAATGTCCAGAGTACCAACGCTGGCGAAAGGCAATATCCAACCCCTCCGGCCACTTGGAGTCAGCGAAGAAGCTGGAGTCTCCGAAGGAGCCCTGCTGTAGGTGCGCCGAAAAGGGTTCCACAAGATCCCGGAATCCTGAGGGTTGTAGGAGGGACTTAAATTTTTTGGCCTGCCGGGGGGCATCCACGAAAGCAGAAGCTTTCCTCTTGAGAGGGGGAGACAGAGGACAGGCGTCCGAAGGCAGAATGGACGAAATCAGCCGTGCAGCTTCGTCTAAGGACCGCAGTGTCTCTGTGCTCGGGGTGATGAAAGCGGCCTGTGCAGAAGAGCTGCCAGAAGGCAGAGAAACTGGAGACGCGGACTGACGATCATCGAAAAGGAGAGCCGAGACAGAATCCTCTGGCAGTATACTCAGGACCTCCTCATCGTACTGAGACGCCGACTGCCGGAAGGGAAGCCGCGAACTGTCCAAAGGAACACCACTGTAGGGCTGCATGTGCACATTACAAGAGCGGGTTTGGGGAAAGGTGACGTCCGTTGTAGCACGTGGCCGAATCTCAACGGTGGATAGAGAAGAAGTGTGGCTCCCCTGAGGGCTGCTATGACGAGGAGAGGAGCTGTGAATCCAAGAAGAACGCTCTCTGGAATAGCTGCAAACTGACCGATCACGGCAGTGAGAGGACTGATGACGACGGGGGGAACGACTGCGTCCGCATGGATGCGTCCGCCCGGCAAATGCGTCCGCATAAGAGGAGGATGCGCAAAAATTGTACCTTGCTGATGAGCAATGCCGCTTGGACGGGGAAGCATGCAGCAGGGGGCGTGAAGCTGTCCGTTTTTTCGGAGCAGCAAAACTGGTAGAGTGAGAGCGCGAACGTGCTAGATACCTGGAGCCGTGCTGCATGCTGTGTCGCATCTCCCGGTCGCGTGGCTCCAGCCAGTGGGGGATATTGGTGCGTCGAGGATGCACTGGTTCTGTCATAGAGGCTACATGAAGGCTAGGGGAGCTGTTGTGCACCGCATGCGGGGCGACCGAAGCCGCTGCCGGCCGCGCTCCGCCATGGAGCGGGCGGACAAAGTGCCAGTGGTAACGTCCGAGAAAGGTTTGTCATTCACCACATTGCGGGGTGACCGAAGCCGCTGCCAGCCGCGCTCCTGCCTGGAGTGGGCGGACAAAGTCCTAACAGATGCATCAGGGCCCAAAGAGGGTTCAACCGCATAGCGGGGCGACCGAGGCCGCTGTCGGCCATGCTCCGCCATGGAGCAGTCAGACAAGTTCCGAGAGGGCAAGACCAGACCTGAGGGCAGGTTCCGGGGACCGGAAGGTAGTAAATGGGCCCGACGAGAAGGCAACTCACCAACATCCGAGCATGTGCGCCTGACGATCCCTGCTGCTATAGGAGGGGGGTGGGGGCGGGAGGAGGAGGGTAGACCAGGTCTTTCGCGGCGGTAAAAACGCCGTAGCTGCGACCATTGTTCCTCCACCCAGGCAGCGCACGTGTCACAAGTCTGCCCGGAGGCACATCCAGAACATGAGAGGCAGACAGAATGGGTGTCGCTCGGCCACTGAAAAGCCCCACACTTCACGCAGGTCTTCACCGGTAAGCTTGCCATAGCAGTGCTTTTTTAAAAATAATCCGCTAAGAATTCTTGCTAAGCAAGACACAATCCGAAAGGAAACCCAGAAAGACACAATGCAAGTAGAAGTCCCACAATCACATCGATAAAACGACGAAACTCATCAAAGAAAGTCCACCTAGGCTAAACACAACTGTTCCGGTGCTAAACATAAAAAGACTGATGGGAAAATACATCACTGGATAAGGGAGGCCACTCAGGGTTGCTTGGTAACGGCTCCCTGAAGTCGCCTCTTTGGTTGTGTAGTGTACACAACGGATGCTTAGGCTGAAATTGGTAGCTAAGTATACCTTCCTATTAGTCATGCCATCGGTAATAGTTTTGAGAAAACAAATTAGGAACTCCAGTGTGGATCAACTTGTTTTTGTGAAACGGACATTTTCTCGCCAATGAGCATCTTAATAAAAAAAAATCGAAAAAAAAGTATCGAGATAATTCTTTTAGGGACAATATCCTAAAATTTCAAGCTTGCCCATCCTCAAACATGGGCTCCAGTCGCTGTCACATACACACACAAACATACACACATACGGCGCTTTGGCGCCCAGAAGACGTTCTCTAGCAAGGTTTGCGTAGCTAGATGCGACGTCATTTTTATCTTGTTACTTCTTTGCCAGAATTTCTGCCCCACACGCCAAAACGTCATGTGCACGCCCCGGAATGTGCTCCGACAAGCCCCATTTCAAAGTCTACCGTATTTTCAATACGGTAGACAAAAAACTAGTATTTCTCAGATACCTTGTTCGATATCTCCAACATTCTTTTCCAGCAGCTTAGCAAGTTGGACTGCGTTCAACTGCATCAGGCGCAACTTCTCTCTGAGGGTGGTGTTCAGTGGCAGAGCTGCAACTTGTACAGCACCTAGGTTATTCTTTGGGATCGGCAGACCCAGGAGCACAGAGAGTGAGGGACACAGATCTATCTGCTGCATTTCTGGATACACAGCTGTAGACAAAGATCAAGAAATACTTGGCACAAAAAAGATTACAGATCAGCTTCAGTATCATGTAATCGCAAAATTGGATTAAATGCAGACAGGTCTCTGGGTTCCTAGTGGCTACCCAGTGAGCAAAAGATTCTTGAGCTGACGTCAGCCTGAGCTGGCCTGCACACAACAGTGTGCCGGCCAGCTGAGGCTGATGTCTGCCCAAGGACCATTTTTCCTACTGTGCGTGAACACCAATGCATTGTGATTTAATGCAGACAGGTCTCTGGGTCCCTAGTGGCTACCTAGTGTGCAAAAGCTCCTTGAGCCGACATCAGCCTGATCTGGCCTGCACACGACAATGTGCAGGCCAGCTGAAGCTGATGTCGACCCAAGGACCTTTTTTCCTATTGTGCGTTTTCACCAATGCGTTGCGGACAACGAATCAGCAACTAATGTGGTCAGAATGTAGCACTCACAGACTTTGCAATATTCAGATGCTGGCCTGCAGCTCAGTCAATAGTACAGTGCAATCTCTGCGCACGCAGTCACAGGAGATCCCAGACGTTTCAGTTTTGTACTTACATGTGTGATGCTTGAACTGTGTATGTGGACTGAGCATGAGGACAGGAACGGTGACCTCCCCGTGTGATGCACCGCCATGACCCCCTTGGTCACTCATCCCGTGGTCACCACATATCACTAGGAGGCTTGGGGTCTTTGTGGCGCTCTGAATGAGCAGACACAGTTCAGACTGCTTTACAGAATGTAAACCGGCCATGAAGTATCAACCTGGAACAACACTCACCTACAAGAGGTATAGATCCTCATGAGCCCCTGCAGTCGCAGGGGCTCATGAGGATGTATGCCTCTTGCTAAACCACTTGTATCCATGTTCCTTGTGTGGCTTACGATCTTTGACTTACTTTGACACTAGACTTACAATGATTTCAAAAAAGCAATATGCGTTCAATGGCAGTAAAGGGGGTAAGGGGGTGCGAGGCAGTGATCAGGGGGTTATGTATATTGAGCTATGCAGCCGTGAGATGGCCTTAGTTGTCTGCTCGGTGTTAAACCCAAATAACCAACTATACTGAGCCATGAGGTTGAAATTCACAAATTTGTGAGTTGTCTTCTGAGGACTTTACTACAGTTCAGGAAATAGATCGACAATTATAGTTCAAGGGTGGTGCCAGAACACCTGAACAGCATGGCAACTTGAGGCACCAAGCTATTCTGCCATCACCCTAAAACCATCATGGTCAATCTATATTTTTGTTGCAATACATCAGGGCTGAACCGATCAATCTTCCTGTGATTTCTCCACACATCACTAACCCAAGACTCCATTGTGGAATAAATTTGCTGTACAACTGCATCCATCTCCAGTAGTTTAGGTGGCAGAAGAGGACTTGTTGGGCCGGCCAAATGCCCAATGTGATCCAGACCCAGATAATGCAATGTCATCACATCCCAGTCGCTGAAGGACAATTCTCTGCTAAGATGCCGTGTCACATTGTTGTCAACCTGCATGCCGAATAGCACAGAAAAATGAATTTTTCTGTAAAATGTATTTTTCTTTAAAATGTATTTTTTCGAAAAATACTTACCGATGACATTACGGTATGGAATGGTTCTTAGCTAGACTAATTTTAGCAAAAATTGTTGTGTATGAGTATGGCAGTGTTGGCAGGTCAGGGGCACCATAGCCTAGGTGGTAACCCGAGTAGACTCCCTTCCATCCCATCCGGAATGCGCCCAGTGGATGCTCACCAGTCAGTTTCTTAGCGGACCAGCGGCAAGGGGGGCAGGTGGGAGGGTCCTTCGAGTAATGTCATCGGTAAGTATTTTTCGAAAAAATACATTTTAAAGAAAAATACATTTGTTTCCTCAAAACACATTACCGATGACATTACAGTATGGAAGAATCCCGAAGAGGAGGCGGGTGCCGCTATAACGCCCCTAACCCCCAAATACTGGTCACTAGGCCTGTCCTCCCTAAGCAACCTCCCGATAATTTTAGCTAAGATATCTACGGCGCCCAGAGCGCCGGGCGGGAGTGTTGCGCCGCCCTGATGTTTCCCACCAGCGAAGGTTCTGGCGCTGGCTGGAGAGGTCCCTCAGGTAGAAGCGGGCGAAGGTAATCTGTGCTCGCCATCTACGGCCGCCACGATGTCTTAGACAGCACAGTTGCGGTCGAATGCAAGGCTTGCGGCCGAGGCTCTGACCTCGTGCGCCCTGAAGTTCATTCGTTTGGCTGCATCAGGGGAGAGACCTTGGTAAATCACCCATCAGAGCCAGGAGGATATCGTCTGGGCTGAGATGTCATTCTACCTGGGGACTCTGGGAGGAAAGGCGGCGGAGCGGCTTGGTCTGGCGCAGGTACACGCGTAGAGCCCTCACCGGGTCCTGTTGTCTGGACCCCCAGGTGGGCCCTGGGTGACCAACTGCGGGGCAGCCAAGGAGATAGGGTCTTGGCGAGAAACGCCGGGTCGGGCAGCAGTAGAACTGAGCCGACCGTCCAGAGCTGCAACAAGAGGGGGCGTGCACCACTCGACGGGACTGTGGTGGCTGCCGGCGCTAGAGCTTGGGCTCGCGGCCTAAGCCGCGGCATTGAAGGCTCCACAACCTGGTAAGGGCCACTCGTCGGGTCTGTGGGGCTTACTGGAGTTGGACCCCTTACCCGTGCTGGGTGTGCAGCTCGCTGACCCTGGAAGCAGACGAGAGGGCCAGTAAGAAGCAGGTCTTCCGCGTCATGTCCGGTAGCCTCGCCAACTGGATCGGTTCGAAGCGGACAGAGATGAGACAAGTAAGGACCCCAGGCAGGTCCCATCGCGGCACCAGGGAGCTTAGGGCGGGACGTAGTAGACCGAAGTAGACCATCAGGTCAGTGAGGTATTTGCAGTTACCTGGGTCTGGTCCCTCGCGCTGGGACCATATGGCGTTGAGGCGCGTCCCCTGGGTGGTGGATAGGGGGTCCTTCGCGAGAGGGGTGCACCGAATGAAATAAGGTGCCGTGAACCAACATGGTCTAAGGGAAGGTGACCCCAACAGAAAAACCCTGGTCCTCCTAGTAAGGGGGTTGGGCGTGGGGGTAGCTTCCCCACCCTCAAATAAGGAAATAGCTACAAAAACGCCGACGAAAAGACAAACAGCAATTCCTTTCCTGGAGGAGGAAGGTTCTTCTACCAGAAGATTTATGACGTCCTGTGGTGAAAGCCGGAAGTCTTCGGAAGCCACAGGACCAAGCCGCCTCTCTCTATCCAGGGACACAACCATGGGCACATGGAATGTCAAGACCATGTACCAGAGCGGCAAGGCCGCCCAGATAGCAGCGGAAATGCAAAAGCACAACCTTTCCTTGCTAGGTATCAGTGGAGCCAGATGGACGCAGTCTGGCCAGAAAAGGCTGTTAAGTGGGGAGATGATTCTGTATTCAGGTCATGAAGAGGAGAATGCCACCCATACAGAAGGAGTAGCACTCATGCTATCACCAGTGACACAGAGAGCGCCGATGGGCTGGGAACCTCTTGGGCCAAGAATTATCACAGCAGCCTTTAGAACCAAGAAAAAGATCAAGCTGAACGTCATCCAGTGTTATGCGCCCACTAATGACAGTGATGAGGAAGAGAAACAAGAGTTCTATGACAGACTCCAGAGTGCTGTGGACAAATGTGCGGAGCGAGACATCACCATCGTCATGGGTGATTTTAATGCCAAAATACACCGGATACGAAGAGATGATGGGGAGACAGGGACTAGGGGAGATGAGTGAGAACGGGGAGAGGTTTGTAGACTTTTGTGCTCTAAACAGACTTGTCATTGGAGGCAGCATCTTCCCACACAGAAGAATACACAAAGCAACTTGGGTCTCACCTGACCATACTACAGAGAACCAAATAGACCATATCTGCATTAGCATGAAATTTAGAAGATCCCTTCAAGATGTTCGAGTGAGGAGGGGAGCAGATGTCGCCTCAGACCACCATCTGCTTACCTTAAGAATAAAGCTCAAGTTTAAAAAAAGCCGAATAGAGACAACAAGAAGACAGCGCTATAATGTAGGCCTCCTGAGAGAGACTGGAGTGAGAGAAGAGTTCAAACTGGTGCTGTCCAACCGGTTTCAAGCGCTACAGGAGCTAGTAAATGAAGAAGAGGCGGTCACCACAGAGCAGCAGTTGGAGGCAGTTAGAGAGGCGCTGAACTCAACCTGCAAAGACACTGTAGGGTTCAGGAAACACCATCACAAGGACTGGCTGTCAGCACAGACCTTGAAGTGGATAGAAGTGAGGAAGCAGAAGAAAGCAGTTGTCAATAACAGTCGCAAGAGAGCAGCCAAAGCAAGGGCACAGGAGGAATACTCTAAAGCCAACCGAGAGGTGAAGAAGAGTATCAGGGCAGACAAGAGGGCCTACACAGACAGCCTGGCAGCAGAGGCAGAAAAGGCAGCAGGCAGCAGCAACATGAAACAGCTCTATGACATTAACAGAAGATTGTCGGGCAAGTATGGCCATACAGAAAGACCAGTAAAAGACAAAGAAGGCAAGCCTATTGCAGACAGAGCAGACCAACTTGACAGATGGGCCGAGTATTTTGAAGAGTTATTGAACAGACCCAGCCCACCCGACCCCCCAGACATCCAGCCAGCAGAGACCGACCTACCCATCAGCTGTGACAGACCCAGCCGGGAAGAGATCAGAAGAGCAGTGGCATTTTTGAAGAACGGCAAAGCAGCAGGGCCAGACGGCATCCCAGCGGAGGCTCTGAAAGCAGACCTAGAGACAACAGTAGAGATGCTGTACCCACTGTTTGGAAAGATCTGGGAAGAAGAGGTGATGCTGGCTGACTGAAAGGAAGGGTACCTAATCAAGCTTCCCAAGAAAGGCGACCTCAGCAAGTGTTCCAACTACAGAGGAATCACCTTGCTGTCAGTACCAGGAAAGGTCTTCAACAGGATCATCCTGGAGAGAATGAAGAGCTCCGTCGACCCCCAGCTGAGAGACCAGCAAGCAGGATTCAGGAAAAAGCGATCATGTACAGACCAGATCGCCACTCTCCGCATCATCGTGGAACAGTCTGGAGTGGAGCTCCCCGCTGTACGTCAACTTTGTGGATTACGAGAAGGCATTTGACAGTGTGGACCGAGAGACTCTGTGGAAACTCCTACGAAACTACAGTGTACCCACAAAACTTGTCCGCCTGATCAAGAGCAGCTACGATGGCATGACTTGTCGCGTGATCCACAAGGGGCAGTTCACCAGGGAGCTCCAGGTCAGAACCGGTTTTAGGCAGGGGTGTTTGCTGTCTCCGTTCCTCTTCCTACTGGCCATAGACTGGGTCATGAAGAGGACCACAGAGCACAGACGAAGTGGAATACAGTGGACACTGTGGACACAGCTTGACGACCTCGATTTTGCAGATGACTTGGCTTTACTGTCCCACACTCATCAACAAATGCAGGACAAGACCACAAGGCTTGCTGACATCTCGTCCCAAGTGGGCCTCACCATCCACAAACAGAAATCAAAGACAATGAGGCTGAACGCAACCAGGGATGAACCAGTCTTGCTTGCTGGCACCCCGTTGGAGGAGGTAGAGTCATTCACCTATCTCGGGAGCATCATAAACAAAAATGGCGGCACTGATGCAGATGTCAGAGCACGAATCGGTAAAACCAGAGCAGCCTTTCTCCAGTTGAAAAAAGTGTGGAGTTCCAGAGAGCTGTCACAACACACCAAAGTCCGGATTTTCAACTCAAACGTAAAAGCAGTTGTTTTCTCAAAACACATTACCGATGGTATTACTTAAAGGAAATGGTTTCTTAGCTAGTCTAATTTTAGCCCAAAATTGTTGTGTACGAGTATGGTCATGATGGCAGGTGAGGGGCGCCATAGCCTAGACGGAAACCCGGGTAGCCTCCCTTCCGGTTCAACCACGCATGCGCCACACCACTCATACGCCAGTCAGTTTTCTTTGCTAGTCTCAGAAGGTTGTGTACGGGACTCGCTCTGTTCGTTAGGACTCTATCTTCGTTAGGAAAGTCTAGACAGAAGGAAGCTTGTTCAAGGTGGGAAACCGGGCTTGAGGTTTCCGTCGGTCTTCGGACTTAGGAACTTGTTCCTAGTGAACGTTACTTGTGAATTTCACCCGTCGGCGCCATCTTATCCTACCGGGCGCGGCGACGCCAGGTTGAACTGTACTCACGTCTAGTGCCGCTCGGGCCCTAGTGCGTGCTACTCGTGTGTGCCAAGCTTCTTCTTCGCTCTTCAGCCTGCTCTGAGTGCCTGCTGTTGCGGAGACTTCGTTTCGACGCCTTCACTGACGCCAGTGGCTTCGCCCGGCATCAGCGTTACGTGGTCGCCGTCCGACGCCGGGCCGTGTCTGCGTGCTAGCCTTTCTGGTGGGTCTTCGACCGGGTTGGTGCCTCACTTCTTCGGATGGCAAGGTAATATCTCTGCCTTGGCCTACGTCAGGCGCTCAAGGGTAGTGGTGGAGCGACGGGCGTAGGCTTACACGGTACGCTTCGTTCGTTCACGCGGATTCGGTGCGGGCCCACGGGGGCACGCTCGCTCGCATTTCATTGTACATTATGTTTTGCAGTTGGCAAGTCCGAACATGCACTCGATGTGGGCAATTCCAGTGGCCGAGTGACGAACATCTGGTTTGCCTGCCCTGTTCCGGTTGTACCTCCACGCGTCCATGCTCGGTCTGCGCCCCATGGCTGGAGGAACAATGGACCCAGCTGTGGAGTTTCTACGGCCGCAAGAAACCTACGCAAGCACGGAAGAACGATCCCACACCGGTACGCGCCACAGTCCAGTCGAGTGGCCCTGACCGAGTGTCTGAGCAGACGAACCAGCGGCTTCGGTCGCGTGCACGTGCTCTAGTACCGGCAGCCACCACAGTCCAGTCGAGTGGTCTCTGTACGGTCAAGGATCCTAGAGCGCCTCGGGCTAGGCCTCTAAACAAGACTCCGGTAGCCACCACAGTCCAGTCGAGTGGTCTCTACCCGGTAGCAACGCCGCTGCAGGCAACTGATAAGGAACTGATACAGGCTCCTACACCCGCTCTGGTTGCGGGCCTGACTAATACGGATCTCCAGGTAGCTGACAAGCTCTCGCCACAGATTCGTCCTGCTGCTTCCGCTACCCTGTTCTCCGCTAGGGTCCAGCGCGGAACGCCAGCGCCCCGCCCAGCTCCTTCCGTCCGGGCGTCAAGTTCCGACAAGTCTTCTCGCCGGACGCGCTCCCGCTCTCGGGTACGAAGTAGTCGCCTCCGCTCTGCTGCGGTGCGAGTTACTCCCCGTCTTCAGTCCGAGCGAACCTCAGCTGTTAGACTTCGTTCACGCTCGAGCGACAGGTCTACTCGCCCGAGGACCGATTACTACCGGTCGGAATCCAGCCGACATTCGCG
The DNA here is from genome assembly GCA_036245525.1 of Semisulcospira habei. NCBI lineage: Eukaryota > Metazoa > Mollusca > Gastropoda > Semisulcospiridae > Semisulcospira > Semisulcospira habei. The sequence goes on along the minus strand of BTPG01000222.1, from coordinate 4,874 downwards.
GACACAGTACAGGCATGACTCTGCTTTGCGTTCAGCTTCGCGCCATTTCAGACGTTCCCGGTCCCCGCATCGCCGCCCCCGTTCCCGTTCACGCTCCTCTCGGCGGAGTGCCGCTCGTCGCACGCGACACCGTCGTAGGTCAGGAGTTCGGGCTTCCCGCTCAGCGTCGAGTGCTTCACGGGACCATTCATCTAGCAGACACTGGCGGCGCCACGCACCAGTGAGAAGATCTCCTCCACCAGCTACGACCGTTACCCGCCCCAGTGACGGGAGTCTTCCTCCTCGTTTGGGAGTGGACCCGATTCCCCACTCAGTTCCGGCAGAAGAGGACACCCTTAGTCTGAACCCCGAGGAATCGATGTCGGCACTACTACAGGTGGCCAGCCCCGCCCCGTCCAATCCCTCGGGTGGTGACGAGGAATTCCCGCCGGCTGCCATTGGACATAGGTTAGAGACACTGCGGGCCCTTGATGAAGCGGCACGGCTTATCGCGGCTTGCCTCCCTGCAGAAGACTGCCCTCCCTCTCCAGTTCTTAAAAGGAAAGCGTCCGCCTTTGTGGACGCAGAACGACAGGCCAAGCGATTCAAGTCTCTCCCCCAGCCGCCGGGTTTCCGGGAGTTACGTGATGCGTTTTCTGCTCATCTTGCGCAAGGGGCATGCGGTACAGGATTCTTCTCAGACTCCAAGTGGCCGACAGGTATAGACATCGCCTTCCGGCAGTCATGGTATGCGGGCCATACACAACACTTTTCCTGCCCTCTACCGACAGCGGACCCCGCGGCAGTGGCGTTCTCTGGGACTTCCTTACGTCAGTCTCTCCTCCCCGGGGTAGAACAGACCGCGACACTCATTAGGAACACCCTGGCAGCAGCGGGATTTCTAGATTTGGTCACGCAAGCCATCGTCCGACGTGTAGAGGACTCCTGGCATCCGTCAATTTCGCCTCTGCTGGGAGACCTGCTCGCCCTAGCAGTTTCGGGGAACCGCGCTGTATATCATGTCGCTGTCAACTCCATGGCAGCCGCCTCTAACTGCGACTTACTGCGTCGAGATGCGATTCTCCGTTCCTGTCCCATTCCGCTGGATGTGAAGACTCAGCTTCGGCAGGCGCCCCTCGGCGGTGACTTACTGTTCGGCCCCACCTGGCTCGCTGTAAAGGAAGCTAACAAGGACGCCTGGCCCAACCGCCCAGCTCCAACTTCCTTTCGACCAACCCGCAAGGCTCCGGGTCGCCCCCTGCGGACTGCTAGACCCACCGCCCGCCCGTTCACCAGAGGTGGTCGCCTACCCCCCAGAGCTCCAGCCTTTCCTCGCGCCCGCCCTTTCCCCAGTACCGAGCCTCCCCCATCCCTCCCTGCCCGCACCTGGCCCAGACCTGCCCGGCGCCCCGGGCGGGGCCGGGCGCACTGACTTTCTCCCCCTCCGGCCCCCGCCGACCTCGTCCGGAGTTCCGGTCGGCGGGAGGCTGGCGCTTCACAGCGAAGCCTGGCGCTCGCTGTTTCCGGACGACCCGTGGATTCTCTCTACCATTACTCAGGGACTACTGATCTCCTTCCGGTCACCACCTCCCGTGCGCCGGAGCCCGGTGTGGACTACAGTTCCTTCAGACCAGCTCAGAGCCGAAGCTCTCCGCGGCAAAGTTTCCTCCCTGCTTCAGAAGTCCGCCACGGAGGTGGTGGTCCGGCACGACTCCCCAGCCTTCTACAGTCGGCTCTTTGTGGTGCCCAAGCCAGGCGGAAAGTGGCGCCCCGTCATAGACCTCTCGGCGCTGAACAAGTTCATCGTCGCTCCGGCCTTCCGCATGGAGACTGCGCGGGCCCTTCGCTCAGCGGTACAGCCGATGGACTTTGCGGTCAGCCTGGACCTCTCAGATGCTTACCTGCACGTACCCATGCATCCTGCTTCCAGACGTTACCTACGCTTTGCCTTCGAGGGGGTCGTCTATCAGTTCCGCGCGCTCCCCTTCGGCCTCAACCTCAGCCCCTGGGTCTTCACTCGCCTCATGGACGCAGTGGTAGCCAGAGCCCGTCGAAGTTCCACGAGCCCTACGTCGAACTACTTGGACGACCTACTTTTGAGGAACCAGGACGAGCGCTCCCTGAGGGAAGACCGAGATGCTCTGCTTCAACTTCTCGAGAACCTGGGCTTCCTGGTCAACCTTGGCAAGTCCGACCTCATTCCCGCACGCCATTTTATTCACCTCGGTATGGAGTTCCTCACCGACCACAATACCGTCAGACTGCCGGAGAAGCGCATCCAGAAGTTGGCGACTCTAGCTCGGCAGGTGTCCCAGTTGACGACGCTTCCAGCCAGGCAGTGGCTTCAGCTGTTAGGTCTGATCAGCGCTGCTGCGGACCTGCTACCGCTAGGACGTCTCTACTCCCGCCCTCTGCAACTGCATCTCCTCCTTCACTGGCGACCGTCGTCGTCCGACCTCGAGGCCCCGATTCCAGTACCTGCCATGCTCCGTCCCCACCTGCTGCGCTGGGCGGATCCTTCCTGGCTCGCGACGGGAGTGCCGCTGTTCTCACCGCCGCCCACTCTCTCGCTCTGCATCGACGCAAGCCTCGCAGGTTGGGGAGCTCACCTCCTTCCGTCGTTCGAGACTGCCTCCGGCCTGTGGCCTCTGGAATCGCTGTCCAAACACATCAACTGGTTAGAACTGAAGGCAGTATGGCAAGCTCTCCTGGCCTGGGAGCACCGCATCCGACATCAGGAACTGTTGGTTCTCTCGGACAACTCCACGGTCGTCTCGTACATCCAGAAGCAAGGCGGGACCCGCTCTCCATCCCTTTGCATACTACTCTACCAGGTGCTCCGCTGGTGCGAGGATCGGGACATCTCTCTTCGCGCACGTCACATTCCGGGTCATCTGAATGTGCTGGCCGACTCCCTCTCCCGACGCGGTCAACTGCTCCATACAGAGTGGGCGCTGCGACCCGACATCTTTCGACTGATCGCCGTCACCTGGGAGGCTCCCATGATCGACCTCTTCGCCACGAGGTGGAATCGACAGCTTCCCCTCTTCGTTTCACCCATTCCAGACCCTCTGGCCTGGGCAGTCGACGCTCTATCCATCTCTTGGGACGGCCTGGTCGCCTACGCCTACCTGCCCACCGTACTAGTCCCCAAGGTCCCACTCAAGCTCAGAGGGTGCAACACGATCCTGTTCCTGGTGGCGCCATTTTGCTGGACCAAGTCATGGACAACCGACCTCCTGAACCTTGCCACGGCTCCCCCGCTACCGCTCCCCACACCGCGGACGATGCTCAAGCAACCACGGCAGCAGCTGTTCCACCCGTGCCCCGAGCGTCTCCTCCTCCACGCCTGGAGGTTGTCCGGCAAGCCCTCGCAGCTAGAGGCTTCTCAGGTGCGGCAGTGGACGCGATCGCTACAGCTCGTCGAGCCTCGACCAGACGAGTCTACGAAGGCAAGTGGAGAGTCCTCTGCGCCTGGTGTGACGACAGACACCTTCACCCCATCGGCTTGACAACTCCCCAGTTGGCGGATTTCTTCATCTGGCTTTTCAGCGACCAGCAGTTAGCACCGATCACCATCCGGGGCTACCTGGCCATGATTGCCGACATGTACAGACACTTGGGACTGCCCGACCCGGGTTCCTGCAAAGACCTAGCCGACCTGATGGCCCACTTCGGTCTACAACGCCCTGCCCGCCGATCCCTGGTGCCACGATGGGACCTGTCCTGGGTACTCACTTGGCTCAACTCGCCCCGTTTCGAACCGATCCAGTTGGCGCGGTTGCCGGACGTGACTCGGAAGACCTGCTTCCTTTTGGCCCTCGCGTCAGCCTCCAGAGTCAGCGAACTGCACGCACTTTCAGCACGCCCCGCCTGCTTACAGTTTCGGGCTGATGGCTCGGTTCAGCTGCTTCCTGACCCGGCCTTCCTAGCCAAGACCAGATCGCCTTTGACGGCCCCTCAACTGGTCACCATTCAACCATTACGAGACCCAAGCTCCACCCGGGAGTCCAGACAACAGGACCCGGTGCGAGCCTTACGTGTGTACCTGCGCCGGACCAAGCCGATACGCAGGGAACGCACCCGCCTTTTCCTTCCTCTGTCCCCAGGTAGAAACGACATCTCGGCCCAAACGATATCCTCTTGGCTCCGGTGGGTGATACGATCAGCCTACCAGGAGCTTGCCCCGGATACAGCCAAACGCATGAGCATCAGGGCACACGAGATCAGAGCCATGGCTACCAGCCTAGCATTCGACCGGAACTGTGCGGTCAAAGACATTGTGGCGGCCATGGGCTGGCGAGCGGAGACCACCTTCGCACGCTTCTACCTGAGGGACCTCTCCAGCCAGCGCCAGAACCTATCGCTGGTGGGGGACATCGTGGCGGCGCAACACTCCCTCCCGGCGCCCTAGGTGCCGTAAGTATCTTTGCTAAAATTAGAGGGAGGTTGCGGGAGGGTGGCCGACTCGAGCGGCCAGGATGGCAGGGGATGGGGTCGCTATAGCGGCACCCGCCTCCTCCTCGGGATTCTTCCTTTAAGTAATACCATCGGTAATGTGTTTTGAGAAAACAAATGTATTTTTCATTAAAATGTATTTTTTTGAAAAATACTTACCGATGGTATTACTCGAAGGTCCCTCCCACCTGCCCCGCTTGCCGCTGATTCGCTAAGAAAACTGACTGGCGTATGAGTGGTGTGGCGCATGCGTGGTTGAACCGGAAGGGAGGCTACCCGGGTTTCCGTCTAGGCTATGGCGCCCCTCACCTGCCATCATGACCATACTCGTACACAACAATTTTGGGCTAAAATTAGACTAGCTAAGAAACCATTTCCTTTAAGTAATACCATCGGTAAGTATTTTTCAAAAAAATACATTTTAATGAAAAATACAT
>BTPG01000221.1:0-29523 GCA_036245525.1 Semisulcospira habei | reverse complement strand
TGGACCAGGCCGAGCTATCCGTAAGTTACACAGTACAGCCTGAAGCTTTATTTGATATCGGAAGGGTGAGGAAGGAGGGGTTATTTGTCGTTTTGTGTTTGTTGTTATAATCTCTCTCTCTCTCTCTCTCTCTCTCGTGCTTCACAATGCTTCTTTATTTATTTATATTAGCCTATATTGGACTGGATGTACGTGTTGAAAATATTCGTTCACAACTACAAAGTGTCAGGAGTCATACTTACAGCATGTACAGCCGTACATTCTGCCATCATAGTCCCCAGCGCGTAAAATCCGTGGATGTCGGTCAGTTTCAAACGGTGTCACAGAATCGTCTGCTGTTGTCCGATCTGCTAATCGCGATGATTTCCGTGCAACAGGAAGTGGTCTGTCGTTTTCCGAGAGTTTTGCAAGCTCGGGATACGCAGTTGCCAACTCCGTCAACTGAGTTACGAACTGATTTAACCCACTTAGGGGCAGGGCCCAAGCTGGGTCCTGTAGAGTCTTTTTAAAACACGTGCTGGGCGGGTTTTTCTCATTGCACCTCAGCTTTAAGTGCCAAAAGTATGGCCATGGGCAGAAGACATGCCGTCAGGCAGAGGCTTCATGCGCCCGTTGCACTAGGCCCGGACACTCTGCTGAGTCCTGCACAGCCACCCCCCTGTGTGTGAATTGCCAGGGGGCGCATATGGCTTCGGATAAGAAATGCCCTCGTTGGATATCCGAGTGCAAGATTCAGCAGGTGCGTGTGGAGAAGGGGCTGTCCTTTCTGGATGCCAAAAAACTGGTTGAAGGCCCTGGTGCAGCTGCGGCTGCCCCAACCTCTAACACCTCAGTGTATACTTTTAGTGCAGCGGTGGCAGGCAAGCGCCCCACCAAAGACTTTTCATGTCAGACCCCAACTTCTTGGTTGGGGGCGGAGCCTCGGCTCATCTCGCCCCTGGAGAGTAACCCTCCTCCGGTGGTGACAAGGAGCCAGGGAACGCAGAAGGCGGACACTGCCGGTCCGGTTGTGCCGCCTTCTGTTGCCCCTAAGCCTCGGCCCCCACCCAAACCTGTTAGTCAGTCAACTCCAAAGGCTTCTGGCTCTGGTCAGCCTTCTAAGGCCGCTAACTCTAGCGGCAGGAACGCTGCCCAGGACCAGAAGTCTAAGAAATCTATGGGACCGCTGTGCGCACGGGCCCAGAAGGGGAACACAGATGTGCCCCTTCAAAACAAATATGCTGCACTGGAGGAGCGGATGGAGGGAGTGGAAGTTGTTGTTGCTGATGCTGCGGCAGCTCCACCCCCTTCCTCTCCGAAGAACCAGAGGAGGCCCGGGAGCCGGCCCCCCTCTGTTTCTTCAACTCCTTCCAAGGTAAAGGAAAAAGGGGGGAAAAACTCCTTACCCCCAGATCAGACTTAATCATGGACTCTTTGCTTCAGTGGAATTGTCGTGGTTTTCGAGCTAACTTTGAGGAATTACGTCTTTTAGTCAAGTTCTATAACCCCTCAGTCATATCTCTTCAGGAGACTTACCTGAAGACTTCTGACCCTGTGTCTTTTAATGGTTTTAATGTTATACATAAAGGCTCTGATTCGGAGAGGTGCTCGGGTGGAGCGGCTCTTCTCATTAGTAGCCAAATTTTATGTAGCCCCGTTAGCATCGACACCTGTCTTCAGGCTGTCGCTGCTCGGGTTACCTTAAAAAAGACCATAACTATATGCAGTATTTACCTGCCACCATCACTGCGGGTCTGTAGCAATGATATTTATTTCTTCAAAAACATTACCGATGACATGACAAAGTGGGAGTGTCTACTACTTTGCTCAATTCTAGCCTAAGAACCTGTTGTGTTACCACACAACCCGGGAGGCACTCGGGGAACCCCCAGAGGGGCCGAGAGTTGTCTCCCGCTCCTGCCCCCAGCCAGTACTGAGTCACGTGTGACTAGCCAGTTAGCTACTTAGGCTCGTGACCGTCGGACGTGTCTCTCTAGCCTCCCGTTGTCGACCGGCCGTTCGCGCCCCTTGGTTGCCGGTTTACTCCTTCTTCGCTGCGCGCTGCCTTCCTTGCGCCCTCCTTCGGCTCGGCGGACTCTCGTTTCGGACGGCTTCTTCGCCTGCCCGGCTTTTCGCTGGCATGGACGTTTCTCCCCCCGTTCCCGCTTCGGTAGAGAGGTAAAGTAGTTAGTTGCGCCCTCGGGCCGGTCCTGGGCTGGGTACCGGACGGAGCGGCTTTTGTGTCGGCGGGACAGTCCCTGGGACTGTCGGGCTGTATGGCAGAGACGGGCTTTACGGAGAGGGGGGCGAGTAGAATTCGGGCGATACTCGTAGCTTTGGCGGAACCCCTGGGCTGCCGCCATTTTCCCTCGCCTGACGGAGTAAGTGAGTTGTACTCACCCCCGACCTTTAGCGTGTACTGCCCTGTTGCTGGGGTGTTGAGCGACTCGCATGTTCTTAGCTTAACGGGAGCCCTCGCACTCCCGCACTTTACTGCGAGCGACTCCTGATACTTCGCTGTAGCGTGTTAGCCCCAGGCCCTTTCGGGGATAGCTCTGTTGTTCTTGTAGTGGTAAACCCGCCTTTAGCGGACCGGGTCACACGGCGCACGCACACGTGCCTGCATTTGCTTTGTATGTTTCAGTGCCCTACTGATGAATTGCACACAATGTGGAGGATTCAAGTGGCCCTTGGACGTACACAAGGTCTGTCTACCATGTACGGGTTGTACGTCAGAACATTCGTGCGAGGTGTGCGCTGCCTGGACTGAAAGACTGTGGTCTCAGCTCTGGTTGTTTTACCGTCGTGAGCGCCCGGCGTCGGTGACGGATTCCAGATCGGCGGATGTTCCGGCCAGCGCCCCCGTTACCCTCGCCTCCAGGGTCCCCGACGACCGTGTGGGAAAGTCTCCCCGCCGTACACGACCTTCCAGTACGCGGAGTGGGTTGATTGATGCGGTGGTTCCCAGGAGGGAACGCACCAAGAGCAAGCCTTATGACAGACAGAGAGCCCGCACCGACACGGAGCTCGGTGCGGAGGGACGTGCCCCAATCCGTCCTTGGTCCAGTGCCAATCCCCGCTCGTCTCCTAGTAAGCCGGCTGGCTCCTACGCGGAGTCTCCTCGCCGGCAGCGAGCCCACCTCGCCATAGAGCTCGGTTCGCGGAGACACTCACGCACGCGTACTCGATCACGGCACGATGTGGATTCTTCTCGGCGCTCAAGATCGGATCGACGCTCTCGCTCTACGGCTCACGAATACAAGAGGGATCTTTCTTCCCATCGGCGTAAGGATCACCGGCCGCGCCGTTCTGCTGCGTCCTCTCGCTCGCCACGTCCCTCTTCCCGCTTTGACTCTCGCTCTTCTCGCTCCTCCCGCCCGCGGGCGTCCCCTCGGCCTCCCCGTCATGCACGGTCGCCTCCCCGCCCTCGTTCTCCCCACCATCCTCACCTTTCGCGTTGCTCCCGCCCCCCGCTTCGTCACTCGTCGCCTCGCCCCTCTTCCCTCCCTTCGCCTTCCACCGCCGTTTCTGCCCCTCGGCGAGGACGCGCTCGGAGCCCCCGGCTTCCTCGGACTTCTACGGCGGTCCGAGTTCGGGATGACGAGACATTGAGTCTTCTTCCGGACGGCTCCGTATCAGCTCTGCTAGGAGGTCTCAGCCAGTCGCCCTCTCCGGGCTCCTCCCTCTCGGACTCTTCCCCCTCGCGGAGGCTGCCTTCTTCCCGTACAGAGACCCTCCTGGTACTAGACGAGGTAGCCCGCCTGATTGCCGCCACTCTTCCCAGCGAGGACTGCCCTCCGTCGCCGCCGCTCAAGAGGAAGGTCTCAGCGTTCGTGGATGCAGGCAAGCAGGTCAAGAGGTTCAAGTCCCTTCCGCAGCCCCCTGGCTTTCGGGCTCTCGGTGAAGCCTTCTCCGCGCACCTTTCTTCGGCGACGCGAGACTCGGATTTCTTCTCGGACCGGAGATGGCCTCCTGGACTGGACATCGCCTTTCGGCAAGCTTGGTACGCTGGTCACTCCCAAGCCTTCCTCTGCCCTCTACCCCCCGTGGACCCCGCCGCGGTGGTACAAGCAGGTGGGACTTCGGTGCTGCGGCGCGCTCTTCCGAACGGCCTGGAGAAGACAGCTGGCCTGGTGAGGAACACGCTGGCTTGCTCTGGGTTCCTGGAACTTCTGACACAAGCTCTCATCCGTCGTGTGGAGGATTCTTGGCACCCCTCCTTGACCCCCCTCCTCGGAGACCTTCTTGTCCTGGGAGAAGCAGCTAACCGTGCGGCGTACCACTCGTCGGTTAACGCGATGGCGGCGGCTGCAAACTGTGACTTGATGCGCAGGGATGCTGTTTTGCAGGCGTGCCACGGGATGCCTATGGACCTGAGGACGCTTCTTCGTCGTGCCCCCCTCGGAGGCCCCTTGCTCTTCGGGGACACCTGGCAGTCGGTCAAGGACTCCAACTCCGACCGCTGGCCACGCAAGTCTACCCTCCAGCGCTTTCCGTCAACCCGCAAGGCCCCGGGTCGCTCCCTGCGGTCCTCCAGACCCTTTCCCGCTTCTTCCTCCACCGCCCGGGCGCAGGCCCTTCGTCTCCGTCGTCAAGCCTTCGGGCGCCCCGGCCAGACTAGCGCCCCCGCCCCCATCCCCTCCTGGCCCCGTCCCGCCCGTCGCCCTGGGCGCGGGCGGGCCGCTTGACTCCTCCCCGCTTCAGCCCCCGCCGACCGTCCCGGGTCCTCCAGTCGGCGGGAGGCTAGCTCGGTTCAGCCAGGAGTGGTTCCGGCTGTTCCCAGACGACCCCTGGATTTTGGGCACCGTCACCGAGGGCCTTCGGGTCTCCTTCCGGGCCCCCCCGCCGTTGCGATCTACCCCGATGTGGACCAAGGTTCCCTCAGATCCTCTCAAGGAACGCGCCTTACGCGGAGAGGTCCTCGCTCTTCTAAGAAAAGACGCGACGGAGATAGTGCGGCGAACGGAGTCTCCGGGCTTCTACAGCCGTCTCTTCGTTGTTCCCAAGCCAGGAGGCAGGTGGCGACCGGTGATCGACCTTTCCGCGCTGAACTCTTTCATCGTGGCCCCTTCCTTCCGGATGGAGACGGCCCGGGCTCTCCGCGCGGCCGTACGGCCGATGGATTTCGCCATCAGTTTGGATTTATCGGATGCCTATCTCCATGTCCCCGTGCATCCCGCTACCAGGAGGTACCTACGCTTCGCGTACGACGGGACAGTGTACCAGTTTCGCTCCATGCCCTTCGGCCTCAACCTCAGCCCCTGGATTTTCACACGTCTCATGGATGCGGTGATGGCCAAGGCCCGCCAGGCGTCAGCCAGCCCTATCTCCAATTACCTCGACGATCTCCTTCTGAGAAACCAAGTCGAGACCTCCTTGGTGGCCGACAGGGACTCGCTGATACGACTTCTGTCTCGTCTGGGGTTCCTCCTCAACGTGGGCAAGTCCGACCTTATGCCGTCACGCCACTTTGTTCACCTTGGCATGGAGTTCGCCACCGACCGCAACATCGTTCGCCTCCCGGGTCCCCGGGTCCGGAAGTTGGTCTCTCTCGCTTCCCAGTTGGCCCAGCAGGAGGCGGCTACCGCCAGAGTTTGGCTCCAACTCCTTGGTCTCACCAATGCGGCGGCGGATTTACTCCACCTCGGCCGCCTCTACTCCCGACCCCTGCAGCTGCACCTCCTGCTTTTGTGGAGACCCTCCTCAGGCACGCTCGACACCCCGGTCCCCGTGTCCCCCTTGGTTCGTCCCCACCTTCTCCGCTGGACCGACACGGCGTGGTTGTCTTCGGGAGTCCCCCTCCACTCTCCTCCCCCTCACCTGTCCCTCTGTGTCGACGCGAGTCAATCAGGGTGGGGAGCCCACCTGCTCCCTCAGTTCGTCACCGCCTCCGGCCCCTGGCCTCCAGCTTTCGCGGACAGGCACATCAACTGGCTGGAGATGCAGGCGGTCTGGCAAGCCCTCCTCGTTTGGGAAGACCAACTCCGGCACCAACAGCTTCTTGTCCTTTCGGACAACGCGACAGTGGTGGCATACATCCAGAGACAGGGCGGCACCAGATCCCCCGACCTGTGCATGCTCCTCTTCAGATTGATGCGGTGGTGCGAGGACCACGACATTGCCCTCCTAGCTCGACACATCCCGGGCAAACTAAATGTTCTGGCGGACTCCCTCTCACGCCGCGGCCAACTTCTGCATACGGAGTGGACCCTACGCCAGGACATATTCCGGATGATCTGCGCCTATTGGGAGACACCGTTAGTGGATCTCTTCGCCACAAGGTGGAATCATCAACTTCCCCTTTTCGTCTCCCCGATCCCGGACCCCTCGGCCTGGGCAGTCGATGCTCTTTCGATCTCGTGGGAAGGGCTCATAGCTTACGCCTACCCCCCTACAGTCCTCGTCCCGAAGGTCCTGAACAAACTTCGCGGGTGCAACGCGGTCCTCCTCCTGGTAGCCCCCTTCGCGTGGTCTCGTCCCTGGACCACTGACCTCCTCAGCCTCGCCACGTCTCCCCCTCTGCGACTCCCCACCCCCCGCACGATGCTCAAGCAACCTCGGCAGGCCCTTTTCCACCCGTGTCCGGAGCATGACAGATTGTTTAGTGTGCCTTACCCAGGAAGTGGGACTGAAAGCAGGTGCTCAGGCCCTGACTAGCGTTGTCTGATGTCCGCACGTGGTCGGCGCAAGTTTTGGCAAGCAGTGTTCTCATTATGTGTTCTCCGCAACCTATACAACTCCAAAAAGAGAAGTTCAATGAGGACACTTGACAAAAGCAGGCAAAACATGGTCCGAAAAACAACATTATCAGTTGATAGTATGTTTTTTTCCCTCCAGTCCATACATAGACTTCAGATGGGTCTATTGGCAGCGATTATGAAAGCCCGCAAATTTGGGTGGCCAGCCGGACAATGCACCAACATTAAAAACTTAGTACCCTAAGACAAAATCCAGTCACTGAGTCACCCATCAAACAAACACGTTCTTCTGAGCCAGGCAACCATAATGCAGTTTCAAGTCACTGGAAGCTTTTCTGAGCGGCCAGGGGCAACCAAGCCACCCTTTGCAGGATAGCATTGGCCAGTGGTGTGTTTCATTACCTGTCTCGTTTCCAAGGCACCAGCCCTGTATTGCTCAGGTGAGCTGTCAAATTACCATCAGCACTAAGTGTTTGCAGCCATCAGTGTTTGACCCATTTAGCCCCGAGTCCCTACAGCAGGAGATTGATTGACCATGATAATTCAAGGGTAGTGTCAGATTAACTTGGTGCCTTTAGGCGCCAAGCTAATCTGGCACTACCCTTGAATTATCATGGTCAATCCACTGCCTGCAAATGGTACATAGTCGTCCAGTAACACTTCCAAGGAAAAGCACGCGAGGGGCTAAAAGTGTTTAACTTTCAACAACAAATGGTGAAATTTTGTACCCGATGTAATTACAGCAATTGCTGGATCTCCGGCCTTGGCGGCGTTTTGAGCCCAGCAGCCAGCGCCATACACAGCAGCCTATCAACATCACAGGCAAAATGTCCCGAATGAATGTCTGATGTCTCCACCATCATTCTGGACAAAACTCTTCAAAGCATTCAATTGAATGATGACCAGAAGGCGTGTTAACCTATTTAGCCACGACGCACTACTGCAGGAGATGACGACCATGATGACTCGAGGGTAGTGCCAGATTAGCCAACCTAATGGCACCAAGCTAATATGGCACTATCCTTGAATTATCATGGTCGATCCATCTCCTGCAGTCAGCTTGGCGCCTCTGGAAAGGTCAAGCTAATCTGTCTCAAACTATTAACCCATTTAACCCCAGTGCCCTGCAGCAGGAGATGGATCGACCATGTTAACTCGAGGGTAGTGCCGGATTAGCTTGGCGCCATTAGGCACCAAGCTAATCTGGCACTATCCTTAAATTATCATGGTCGATCCATTTCCTGCAACTGGTACACAGTCATCCGGTAACACCTCCAAATCCAAACAGGAAAGGCGGCGGTAGGGTTAAACGGGCTAATCCATGAGTCGCTAATAACCTGTTTGCTGCCAATACACCTGCACGCCACCACTCATGTCCCCCTGTTAATCCAAATGGTCCATGCACAGCAACCTTTGGCACACTGTTCAGGGAGTCAAACATGGACCCTTGGACGAGTTAAGATGGCGGTGAACTCTGTCTGGTTTATTATATATACATTACTGATTGACCAGCATACCAGTAAATCAAAACTTTACTAAGCATGCTCTTTAGATTCACCACCACCAGCTTAACCCTTTTAGCCCCAACCCCCTACAGCAGGAGACTGACCATGATAATTGAAGGTCATGCCAGATTAGCTTAGCGCCTGAAGGCGCCAAGCTAATCTGGCACTACCCTTCAATTATCATGGTCAATCAGCCTCCTGCAACTGGTACATAGTCGTTAAGTAACACTTGAAAAATTTGGTAAATGCACCCGTGGGGTCAAAACGGTTAACGCACCTGTGGGGTCAAACGGGCTAACCCTTTGACTCTCGGTCACATCTTGTAGAGGTGATTCCTGCCGAAATCGCCTGATCAATAGCATGACCTAAGGCACAGGGTTAGACCATTTAGCCCTGATGTCCTACAGCAGGAGTGAGATCGACCATGATAATTCAAGGGTAGTGCCAGATTAGCTTGGCGCCTGGCACCATCCTTGAATCATCATGGTCAAAACATATCGCACAACTGGTATTTAGTCATTAGGTGACACCTCCCAAATGTGGCCATGGGATTACACGGGTTAATTCGCAAGACGTATTATGTGTACGCTATTATTTTTCCTCAGAAATAATTCTGATTCAAAACCAGTTGCCACACTGGCTTTGGCTTAAAACCAGCCTCTTGAAATTGCAACAGGAAAGTGTACACCAAGTAAGCACAAGGCCTTTGGGCCAACATCGGCTGCCGTTGGTCTGCGCAGCAATGAGTGGGCCAGCTGCAGCCCAATGACCTTGTGCTCACTGGGTGCACAATGTCCTCACCGGTCCCAGCCGGCCTGGCTGTTTCAGCCAAATCCCACCGCTAGACACCGCAGCTGCAACATTCCCTTCGCTGTCCACGCAGACAGCTCCCACTGTATCCTGCACACCAGGCGACTCCTCCAGTGGGGCTTGGTCTGATGTACTGTGCGGACGATTCTGTGCGTCTGAAAAAGGACAGAGAACCCCAATAGCCAAAGGTCTTTGGACTGACGATGGCCACAGTTGGCCAACTGCAGCCGTCGTCAGCCCAAGGAAAGTGTTTCACCTGAGTCATCTCCCAGTGAACAAAAGGAGCTCAAGTTGACACTGGATGCAGGTGGTCTGCACACAGCCTTGTGGAGGCCAACTGCAGCCTGAGAACCTTTCAGCTGTGTACAGGTGAACAGCGGGCGAATACAACACGATAATAAATAATGGGTATGGGTAGCAATGAGTGAGGAGATAATACCCTGGCAGACAGTGCCCAATGCTATTCTGCAAACAGTTCTCAATGGACAAACATAACCCAACATCAGCCTGAGGTCTTTATGCTTACCAGCAAGCATAACCCTTTGGCTGTCCGCAGCGTTTTTTTGGCGAGGTGATTCCTGCAGGAATCAATACCCAAAAGGTCAACTGTATTCTTACCTGATTGGTGGCAGTTCAAACACAAGTCTCCGATAGAATGATTTGAACAGACACCATCTAATTTCAATCTTTTTGTCCTCAATGCTGAATCACTATCCACTCTCCGCTTATACTTTCTGTGGAGCTGCTTGGATTTATCTGTTAAAAAAACAACACAATAAAAACAATAAATGATATTACTCTAGCCAAAAAAAAAAAAAAAAAGAAGGAATACAAGTTGTAAATTAGTCACACTGATGAAGAAATTAATCAAATTCACACAATATAAAGTTTGTGTTTCGTCAACTTGTGTAAAATCAGAACTACAATGACACAAAAGCAAATAACCCAGTGTGACTTTCTTGTTCACAAGCAGGTCATTAAACTAAGGCTGACCTGTATTCACCAACATAACGCTGTGACACAAATTAGATTTTTAAAAATCACCTGTGATGAGCTGGTGATGGTTGTCAACTGAGAACCCATGCTGATGTGCCCATTCTCGGGCTCCATTACTTACGAGCACGCTGAAACAGGGGAAAACATGAATGAGCAACAAATAAAATCATTGTCACCATGCAGAGCACCATCAAAATCAAAATACAACACACTTGTTATCAAAGGGTTAGCTTCATTTAGCCCCGACACGCTACAGCAGGAGATGGATCAACCACGATAATTCAAGGGTAGTGCCAGATTAGCTTGGCGCCTAATGGCGCCAAGCTAATCTGGCACTACCCTTGAATTATCATGGTCGATCTATCTCTTGCAACTACCCCACAGTTGTTAAGTGACACCTGCGAAATTCCAGAAATGCAGCCATGGGGTTAAACAGGTTAACCTCTTGACCGCTGCTGCTGATAGTCTTCGGCAAAAAAGCCATACAGTTATGTGTCTTTTCTGTCGAGCAGTATTGTCAGTAACAGTCAAGGGGATAGTGCCTTTCATGACTCATCCATCTGGTATGATACATTTTCCCTCTGGCTATCAACAGCAATTTCTGTTGCAATGATTCCTGCTGGGCCAAAATGTTTAGGTTAAAGGAACAAAAAATTCATTTTTCTTTAAAAGGTATTTTTTCGAAAAATACTTACCGATGACATGACTGAATGGAAGTGTCTACTACTTACTCATTCTAGCCTAAGAGCCAGTTGTGTTAAGACACAACCCGGGAGGCACTCGGGGAACCCCGAGGGGACCAAGAGTTGTCTCCCTATACCCACCACCCGGAAGCCGGGTACCCATAATCCCTCAGTCAGGATACTTGGCGCACGAGCGGCAAGCGGGGCAGGTGGGAGGGTCGTTTGAGTCATGTCATCGGTAAGTATTTTTCGAAAAAATACCTTTTAAAGAAAAATTCATTTTTCTTTAAAAGGTATTTTTTCGAAAAATACTTACCGATGACATGACTATAAGGAGTGTCTACTCCTTGCTCAATTCTAGCCTAAGAACCGGTTGTGCCACACAACCCGGGAAGCACTCGGGGATCCCGTAGAGGGACCGAGAGTTGTCTCCCGCTCCTACCCATCAGGCCTGTTCACGTGTGAACTCCAGTCACGAAGTTAGGCTCACCCGCGGCAAGCGGGGCAGGTGGGAGGGTCCTTCGAGTCATGTCATCGGTAAGTATTTTTCGAAAAAATACCTTTTAAAGAAAAATTAATTTTTCTCTAAAATGTATTTTTTCGAAAAATACTTACCGATGACATGACTAACTGGAAATAGTCTACTTGCTTACCAATTTTAGCCTAAGACCCAAAGGGTCCCCCCAGGAGGCTCTCGGGGATCCCTGATAGGGACGAGAGAGCTTTCGGGGATCCCTAACAGGGACGAGAGTAGCCTCCCCTGCCCATCCGGTCAGGCGCCCGGTGGTGTCTCCTTTAGCCAGTTGTCTACGGAGTTACCAGCGGCAAGCGGGGAGGAGGGAGGGACCTCCGAGTCATGTCATCGGTAAGTATTTTTCGAAAAAATACATTTTAGAGAAAAATTAATTTGTTTCCTCAAAACACATTACCGATGACATGACTAACTGGAAGAATGGCAAAGAGGAGGAGGGTGCCGCACAATCCCTTTTAGAAACCTCTTCAGGGACGAAGACGGCCCGTCACTCCCGATCACCCACTCCCGACAATTTTAGCGAAGTGCCGCCTAAGCGCCGAGGGCGCCTGGAGGGAGTGGTGCGCCGCAGAAGTTGCCCACCAGCGTAAGGTTGTCGCGCTGGACTGTCAGGGCGCGGGAGTAGAAGCGGCAATGGTAGATCCGTCCCGCCACCCCACCGCCGCCACAGTGTCCTTAACCACACCGGCGCGGCGAAGGCGAGACCTGCGGCCCTAGCGCGCGTTCCATGGGCGCGGATCTTCAGTGCCCCGGCTCCCTGTGGGGAGAGGTCGCGATAGGCGGACCGGAATACCCAGCGGAGCGAGGAGGAGAACGTTTGGGCTGAGAAGCCGGTTCTGCCAGCGGTCGGCGGCAAGGGACGAGACCGTCCCCTCCGCACGGACTTGGAGCAGGTAGATACGAAGTGCCTGTCCCGGATCTTGCTGCGGAGTGCCCCGAGGAACCGGGTCGTGTAAGCGGCCGAGCGGCGAGGACCGGAGGCGCTGTCAAGGGAGACCTAGGCTGAGCGAGAAGGAAGGATCCGGGAGTAGCTGAACGGAGCCATCCACTCGGAACTGCAGGCCGGCGGGGCGAGACGAGAGCGTGGAGCTCGGTGACGCGGGGCGCCGTGGCGAGGGTCATCAGGAAGCAGGCCTCCGAGTCACGTCAGCAAAGCGGGCCAGAAGGAGCGGCTCAACGGTCCGAAGTCAGTCAGGGGAGGACCAGGGAGGTCCCAGCGCGGGCCAAGTGGGCGGGAGACCGGACGCTGCACGCCGAAACGCGCCATAAGGTCGGGCAGGTCCTTGCAGGCGCTGGGTCAGGACGGCCGAGGTGACGGTAGGCGTCGGCGATCAAGAGACCCCTCAAGAGCTGCTGCACCAGAGGGGAGCCAACCTAGGTCTTGGACGAGCCAGAGAAGAAGTCCGTGAGCTGAGGAGTCGTCAGGCCGACAGTGGAGAGGCGGCGGTCAGAGCACCAGGCACGAAGCACGCCACTTTCCCTCGTAGACACGTCTGGGAGGTCTGCGGGCAGAAGCGATAGCATCCGCTGTTGCACTCGAGAAGCCTCCAGCAGAGAGAGCTTGCCACACAATCGCCAGGCGTGCAGGAGAAGGCGCTCGGGGCAGGGGTGGAAGAGCGGCTATCGGCGCTGTAAGAGCATCGGCGGGAGGTGGGAAAGGGAGGGTGAACCTGTGGCGAGACTGAGAAGGTCGGAAGTCCGCGAACCGGTCCGGGCGACCGGCCACCAGGAGAAGGACTGCGTTGCATCCCCGGAGGCTGAGCAGGACTTGAGGACCAGGACCGCCGGAGGGTAGGTGTAAACGACCAGTCCGCCCCAAGGGATCGAAGGGCATCGACTGACCAGGCCAGAGGTCGGGAACAGGGAGATGAAGCGGGGAAGCCGGAGGCTCCACTTCGTGGCGAAGAGAACAAGGGGGGAGTCTCCCGACGGGCGCAGAACCAGCGAAGGATGTCCCAGCGAAGGGCGCAATCCGTGTGAAGAAGCTGCCACCGTCGCAAGAGGTAGACTGTCAGGACGAACAGGCGACGTGGACTGTGGCGGGCTGGGAGGGAGAAGCCGCTGTCCTCGCACCAGCGAAGGGGCGATAGAGGAGGAAGCAGAGGTCGGGAGAGCGGGGTCCTCCTGCGTCTGAAGGCAAGCCACGAAGAGGGGTTGTCGGAAGGACGAGGAGGTCCTGTGTCCGAAGATCGTATCGCCAAGCGCAGAGGGCCTGCCAACTGCAACCAGTCCCAGCGGGATGACGTGCCGCGAAGTCCGGTTCGCGGGCCAGCGGCCAGCGGACGAGCGTAATTCGGGAGAAGGAGAGCGCCCCAACGGTCGAGACCGGCAACGACGCAGAGAGAGAGACGGGCAGCGGCGAGGTCAGGGGGAATCCGGGAGCCGAGCCAAGAATGTCCGTCCAGCGAAGCCGACGTGGCGCAGCACAGGAGAGATCGGCACCAGGGTAGAGAGATCGCCGGAGGACGGCCTCCAGAGGCGGAGTACAGAAGACCGAGGGAAGGAGATCAGCCGCCGCACTCACCAGGAGGAGGAGCTGGAGCCGCAGTTAGGTGGGGAGCGCCGCGTCCGCAGCTACCCTCGGGCTAGAACGGCAAGGACTGGATCCGAGGCTCGTGAAGACGCACCAAGTCGCGGTCGGTCACCGAATCCACACCCAGGTGAACGAGTGGCGAGAGGTCGGACTGTAGTCGCTGACCAGGGCGCCCAGGCGAGCAACCGGAGGAGGAGAACATCGCTGCCCTACGAAGTGGGACCGCTGACTGATACCGCAGACGCAGGTCGACCCAGGAGGAGAACGGCTGACAGAAGAACAAGGTCTCGGGCAACCAAGGCATCCACGATCCACGCAAGGACCCAGGGCTGAGGGAGAGACCACACCGGAGGCCGGGCTGGAAACGGACCCGTCGACGGCAAGCGAAGACAACAGCGGGGGCGGGAGGCATGGGGACGCGTGGAAGCGAGGGGCAGATCCCGGCTGGCGGCGACGACCAAGGGCCGAAGGCGAAGCGAAGGGTCCGAGGCGGGGGGAGCCGCGCCGAGCGACGAGCACCAACGCAACATCTCAAGGCAGAGCGGAGACCTGCGCGCGAAGGGCGAGGGCCTTGGTCGGAGCGGGCGGGAACTCAACCACACGGGTGTCGCTGGGCCCACAGGCCTAGAAGGGGTCCTAAGGAGACTACCAGGCAGGGCCGAAGAGCGTGGGAAGCCACAGGAGCACGGCACAGCTGCGACGTCGCATCAGGGGAGAAGGCCAGGGAAGGAGCCATCCACTAGAGCTGGGAGGTGTAACCGCAAGGACGGGCGCCGGCAGAACCACCCGAGGCAGCGCGCACGAAGAGGAGCAAGTGGCCAGTGAACCGGGGAGAGCCGAAGGCTAAAACGCCAGCAGGCCAGCGGCGAACGCAGGACGCCGAGTCATCCACCGAAGAGGGTCGGGGAGACGCTGGAGGCGAACGGTGCAGAGAGAGGGGAAGAGGAGGTCCCGCGGAGAATGACAGGGCCGAGCAGAAGGCGAAGGTCGGCAGGGACACAGGAGGGCGTCAAGCGGGCGGGCGACGAACGTCGGGCGCCGCAACTATCTAGGCGACGAGGGCGAAGACGTCGATCCCCACTTGCACTGGGTGTACCCAAGGGGCACCCATCCACGCGAACCGAGCGCGAAGTAGCTTCACTTCGGCGAACAGACGAGAATCGGTCAACACGTGGAAAGGCCGTAGGCGCCAGGGGAAAACGGCCCGAAGTCCCGAGGTATATGAAAGACGATCCAGACGCAGTGCCCGAGGCTCAAGGAGGGGGCACCGTAGCTGGCTGGGAGACTCGACGAAGGAGTCAGAGGGTAGGAAGGAAGGCCATAGGGCCGACTAGGGCACCAACCGGCGAAAAGGGTCGCGGTGCCCGGGGCTCAAGGAGGGGGCACAAGCAGATAGGCGACTCGCCAAAGGAGTCAGCGGGCCCAGGACCGAGGCCGAAGTAAGAACAAGGCGACAAGGTCGCGGTGCCCGGCTCAAGGAGGGGGGCACATAGTCGGGTAAACGACTCGCCGTAGGAGTCAGCGGACTTAAGCTGGGGCCGAAGGCCAAGCGTGAACTAATTGGCGACCAGGACGCGGTGCCCAGGGCTCAAGGTGGGGGCACAAAGCGGCTCGGCGATTCGCCGGAGGAGTCCGCAGGCTTAGGAGGGGCCGTGAGGCCAACGCGTCAACAATAGGCGACAAGGTCGCAGTGCCCGAGGCTCAAGGAGGGGGGCACGTAGCCGGCTGGGTGACTCGCCGGAGGAGTCAGCGGGCTGAGCAGGTCCGAAGGCCGACGCGTAGACTAGTTAGCGACAAAGTCGCGGTGCCCGGGGCTCAAGGAGGGGGGCACGTAGCCAGCTAGGCGACTCGCCGGAGGAGTCAGCGGGCTTAGATGGGCCGAAGGCCGGTGCTTAAGCTAATTAGCGACAAGGTCGCGGTGCCCGGGGCTCATGGAGGGGGGCACGTAGCCGGCTTGGCGACTCGCCGGAGGAGTCAGCGGGCGCAAGAGGGGCCGCGAGGCCAAGCGTCAACTTCTTCTTTTTTTTTTTTTTTTTTTTTTGTATGTAACAGGCGACAAGGTCGCGGTGCCCGGGGCTCAAGGAGGGGGGCACGTAGCCAGCTAGGCGACTCGCCGGAGGAGTCAGCGGGCTTAGAAGAAGGGCCAAAGGCCGACGCTTAACTAATTAGCGACCAAGGTCGCGGTGCCCGGGGCTCAAGGAGGGGGGCACGTAGCCGGCTTGGCGACTCGCCGGAGGAGTCAGCGGGCTTGAGGTTTGGCCGAGGGGCCGACGCGTGAACTAAGGCGACATGGTCGCGGTGCCCGGGGCTCCTTTTTACGGGAGGGGGGCACGTAGCCAGCTTGGCGACTCGCCGGAGGAGTCAGCGGGCTTAACGCGTCTATGAATAAGCTACAAACTTACCAGGGACAAGAGGAGTGGCTATCCCATGTCCGAGGGCAGCTGGAACAATTCCGCCGTGCCGCGGAAGGTCCCAAGGAGGCGGAAGTCGCGGGTCGCTCGGCGGTGGAACACCGGAGTAGAGACCAAGAACCTCCAGTCAAGCAGGGCAGCCAGCGCAGCCGATGACAGAGGAGCAGGTGGCACCCGGTCTACAGAATGGTGGACACCAGGCCACTGGAAGCCGCCATCCTGGGCAGCAACGCACTTGGTACTGCAACACATACCCATACATGAAAGGTGACGGGCGGCGGGCAACTAACGCCGCCAGATAAAGCTCCGAATTAACGAGCAAAACTCACCGTTAAATGCGGAGAGAAAACAAACAGAAGTCCGAGCCAAGCACGACGTCCGGCCCCGCCGGGGGAGACGTATGTAGCGGACAAGACTTTACCTTTACATGGCGGAACTGCAGAGGGACGAAGCACAAAGCACCGGACACTAGGTCACTGGAAGTCGCCGAACGGGGAAGAGGCGCACTTGGCAACTGCAACCCAAACCCAAACATGAAAGGCGACCGGCGGCGGGTAACAAACCCCGCCATTTAAGGCTTCGAAAATTAAGAGACACGTGAAACTGACGGTGAATGCAAAGACAAACAGGAGCTCGAGCGCAGCCCGACGTCCGGCCCAGCCAGGCGAGACGTAGGAAGTGGCCGATACTCCACCTTTCCATGGCGGAACGGCAGAGTGACGAAGCACAAAGTACCAGACAGTAGGTCACTGGAGGTCGACGTACTGGGGAGAGGCGCACTAGATAACTGCAGCCCATACCCAAACATGAAAGGCGACCGGGGGCGGGTAACGAACCCCGCCATATAAAGCTTTGAAATCAAGAAACACTCGAAACTCACCGTGAAATGCGGAGAGAAACCAACAGTAGCTCGAGCGAAGCCCGACGTCCGACCCAGCCAGGCGAGACGTCGGAAACGGCCGAGACTTTACCTGTCCATGGCGGAAAGGCAGGGAGACGACGACGGGAGCCTAGAAGGTTCCAGGGCCAGCCAAGAGCACGAGGCACAGACGAGGGCTAGCAGAGAAGACGGAGGCCACGCCAGAAGCGGTAGACGAGAGGCTAGGCGAAGGCAGGCCGGTAAGGGACGGTCGAACCGTACACAGTCTTTCCAAGGGTCAGAGGCTCAGGTAAAAGCGTCCGAACGCTAACAGCGAAGTAGACAACTGGCTAAAGGAGACACCACCGGGCGCCTGACCGGATGGGCAGGGGAGGCTACTCTCGTCCCTGTTAGGGATCCCCGAAAGCTCTCTCGTCCCTATCAGGGATCCCCGAGAGCCTCCTGGGGGGACCCTTTGGGTCTTAGGCTAAAATTGGTAAGCAAGTAGACTATTTCCAGTTAGTCATGTCATCGGTAATGTGTTTTGAGGAAACAAATGAATTTGTTTCTTCAAAACCATTACCGATGACATGACTATAAGGAGAATGCCGAACAGGAGGAGGGTGCCGCACGTCTAGAGTGTTTTCTAGGATCATGACCCCCTCCTCCCCTCGGACACTCTATAGTCCCCAAAAGGTGCATACCTACGGCGCCTGCGGCGCCGGGAGGGAGTGTTGTGCCGCCGTGATTCCTCCCAAGAGGGCGAGGTTGTCTCGCTGCCCGGCCAGATCCCGTAGGTAGAAGCGGGCGAAAGTGGATTCCGACCGCCAGCCCACTGCAGCCACGATGTCCTTGACAGCGCAGTTCCTGTCAAAGGCGACGCTTGTGGCCATAGCTCGTACTTTGTGCGCCCGAATTCGTAACCTCTTCGCTCCCTGTGGGGAGAGCTCGGCGTAGGCTGAGCGGATGACCCAGCGTAGCCATGAAGAGATTGTCTGGGCAGTAATGTCATTTCTGCCAGGTCGTAAGGGTAGGAAGAGGCGTGAGCGTCCTCTCCTGACTGCTTTGGTGCGGCGCAAGTACACTCTCAGGGCTCGTACGGGATCTTGCTGCCTGGTCTCCTTGGGGAAGTGGATGTTCCGCAACGGTCTTAAGGTGATAACCTGTGGTGCCGTCAGCGGAGACCTTGTCTTGGCAATAAATGCAGGGTCCGTCACCAGCTGGACGGAACCATCCGCTCGAAACTGTAGGCAGGACGGGCGGGCTGAAAGGGCGTGGAGCTCGCTGACTCGAGCCGCGGTGGCGAGCGCTAGCAGGAAGCATGTCTTCCGTGTCAGGTCTGCGAGGTCGGCTAGTGGTAGGGGTTCGAAGCATGGCGAGTTAAGCCAGGTAAGCACCCAAGGTAAATCCCAGCGGGGCAGTAGCGAACGCGAGGCAGGTCGTTGTAGGCCAAGGTGCGACATAAGGTCCGCTAGGTCCTTGCAAGCGCCGGGATCCGCGCGGCCGAGATGCCGGTAGGTATCGGCGATCATCGAGAGGTATCCCCTGATGGTAATAGGGGCCAGTCCTTGGTCTCCGAAGAGCCAGAGGAAGAAGTCCGCAAGCTGGGGAATTGTCAAATCGGTGGGGGAGAGACCACGTCCACTGCACCAGGCACAGAGAACCCTCCACTTTCCCTCGTATACATGCCTAGTCGAGGGTTTGCGGGCTGTAGCGATCGCTTCCACTGCAGCACCCGAGAAGCCTCGAGCGGAGAGGGCTTGCCGCACAATCTCCAGGCGTGTAGCAGCAGGCGTTCCGGGCAAGGGTGGAACAGCGCCTGACGCGGCTGCTTGAGCATGGTGGGGAGCAGTAGAGGAGGGTGCGTGGCGAGGCTGATCAGGTCGGTGGACCAGGAGCGGGTCCAAGCGAACGGGGCGACCAGGAGTAAGATCGCATTCGTCCCTCGAAGCTTCTGGAGGACTTTGGGGACAAGGACCGTCGGGGGGAATGCGTAGGCGATGAGCCCCTCCCAAGTGATGGACAAGGCGTCGACAGCCCAGGCCAGGGGATCCGGGACTGGAGACACGAAGAGGGGAAGTTGGTGATTCCACCTCGTGGCGAAAAGGTCCACCATGGGGGTCTCCCAGTGCGAGCAAATCAAACGGAAAATGTCCTGGCGAAGGGTCCATTCCGTGTGAATCATCTGTCCCCGCCGGGACAACGAGTCCGCCAACACATTCAGGCGTCCGGGAATGTGGCGTGCGCCGAGTGTAAGGTCGTGGTCCTCGCACCAGCGCATCAAGCGATAAAGAAGCCTGCACAGCTCGGGTGAGTGGGTTCCTCCCTGTTTCTGTATGTACGCCACCACCGTCGAGTTGTCGGAAAGGACGAGGAGATGCTGGTGCCGCAGTTGGTCCTTCCAAACGATGATGGCCTGCCACACTGCTTGTAACTCCAGCCAGTTGCTGTGCTTGTCCGCAAACTCCGGGGGCCAGAGGCCGGACGTTGTGGAGAACTGCGGGAGCAGGTGGGCGCCCCAACCAGCCCGACTCGCGTCGACACAGAGGGAGAGGGTCGGGGGAGGGGAAGAGAGGGGAACTCCCTGGGCCAACCACGTCCTGTCGGACCATCGTAAGAGATGGGGGAGGACCAGCGGTGAGACGGGGACCAAGGTGGTCAGGTCGCCCGAGGAGGGACGCCAGAGGAGCAGGAGATGGAGCTGCAGCGGCCGGGAGTACAGGCGACCGAGGGGGATAAGGTCCGCCGCTGCGTTGATCAGGCCAAGGAGCTGTAGCCAGACCCTGGCGGGTGCTGTCGTCTGCTGCCCGACCCACGCGGCGAGGGAGGATAACTTGACAATCCACGCTTCTGGTAAGAGCACCCTGTTGCTGTCCGTGACAAATTCCATGCCGAGATGGATGAAGTGGCGCGTCGGGGAGAGGTCGGACTTCCCCGTGTTGACCAGGAACCCCAACTGGTGCAGTAACCTCATCAGGGCGTCTCTGTCCGCGGCAAGGGCGGTTTCCACTTGATTCCTCAAGAGCAGGTCGTCGAGGTAATTCGACGTCGGGCTGGAAGACGACTGCCTTGCCTTGGCGACTACTGCGTCCATGATGCGGGTGAACACCCAGGGGCTGAGGTTGAGGCCAAACGGCAGGGCGCAGAACTGGTAAACCACTCCCTCGAACGCGAAGCGCAGGTACTTCCTGGAGGTCGTGTGCATGGGGACATGCAGGTAGGCGTCGGCCAGGTCTAGACTGACCGCAAAGTCCATGGGTTGGACCGCCGCGCGGAGAGCTCTGGTCGTCTCCATCCGAAAGGAGGGGGCCGCGATGAAGGCGTTCAGCGCCGACAGGTCTATGACAGGGCGCCACCTGCCGCCGGGTTTGGGGACCACAAACAGTCGGCTGTAAAAGGCGGGCGAGTCCGGGCGCTGCACCACCTCCGTGGCTTGTTTCTCCAGGAGAGCCGCAACTTCTCCGCGTAGGGCGGCGGCCTTGAGGTCGTCGTATGGTACCTCCGTCCACAGCGGGGCGGAGCGCAAGGGCGGGGGAGATCGGAAAGAGATCCGCAAACCTCTGGTGACGACGTCCAAAACCCAGGGCTCTTCTCGAAACAGCAAGTGCCACTGCTTGCTGAATCTCGCTAGCCTCCCGCCGACCGGAGCCCCGAAGACAGTCGGCGGAGGCGGCACCGGGGATCCGTCAGGCGGCCCTCCCGCGCCCAGGGCGGCGGGAGGGCCGGGGCCAGGAGGGGGTAGGGGCGCTAGACGGACCAGGGCGGCCGAAAAGAGGGCGTCGGCGCCGCGCAGCTCGTGGAGGGGCAGCCGGATCCGAGGGGACAGGTCTACGGGAGCGTAAGGAGCGGCCCAGGGCCGCACGAACGGTGGGGAGACGAAGCTTGACGGACTTGCGAGGCCAACGGTCGGGGTTGGAGACCTTCACCGCCTGCCATGTCTCACCAAACAGCAGCGATCCTCCCAGGGGGGCCCGACGAAGCTGCGTACACAGGTCGGTCGGCATACCAGTGCAGGACTGTAAGACAGCGTCTCGTCGCAAAGGTCGCAGTTGGACGCGGCGGCCATCGCGTTAACCGACGAGTGGTAAGCTGCTCGATTCCCAGCCTCAGCCATGACCAGTAGGTCTCTCAGGAGGGGAGAAAGGTCAGGCTGCCAAGCTTCCTCTAGACGCCGGATGAATGCCTGGGTCAGCAAATCCAGGAACCCCGAGCAGGCGAGCGTGTTCCGCACCAGGGTCGCCGTCCTATCCAAACCACGCGGGAAGGACCGCTTGAGTAGGGAACCACCTCCAGCTTGGAGCAGAGCGGCAGGGTCCACGGGGGGAAGCGGGCAGAGGAACGACTGTGAATGACCGGCGTACCAACTCTGCTGAAAGGCAATGTCGAGAGCGGGGGGCCATCTCCCTTCCGTGAAGAAGTCCGAGTTCCGCGTCTCTGACAGGAGGTGAGACGAGAAGGCGTCCCGCAGGTCCAAAAAACTAGGAGGCTGGGGAAGGGACTTGAATCTCTTGACGGTCCGATCCGCATCCACAAAGGCGGAGATCCTCCTCTTCACCGGGGGCGAAGCTGGGCAGACCTCAACCGGCAGGGCGGCGGCGATGAGTCTGGAAGCCTCGTCCAGTGCCAGCCGGGTGTCCATCCGGGCCGAAGCAGGTCCGGGAGCAGCGGAGACATAGGAAGCCGCGGACGAGGAGGCCGGCGAGCGGCTGCGACGTCCCAGCAGCCAGTCCGCGGGATCATCTGCCACCAAACTCAGCGTATCACCGTCCGCTTGTCTGGCAACCGGTGACCGAGGCGGGTGACGAGGGCTCCTAGAGCGGGAAACCGGTTGACGGCGAACGGTAGAGGACGACGACCCCCTCCGCAGGGGGGAGCGGAGCGAGGAAGGCCGTGGCGAAGGTCTCCTGCGCGACGAAGGAGGGCTCCGGCGAGGTGAACGGCTGCGACGAGACGGAGCGGGACGGCGAGGCAGAGGCCAGGGGGAAGGGGGCGGCCGGCGGGAAGAGGAACGGGACGAGCGGGAATCGGCACGGGAACGGGAACGACGAGAGTGAGAACCGCGTCCACCACACGGGGAATCCTGACCTGTCGAACGGAGAGAGTCGGAGGTCCTCCTACGAACCCGAGAAGGCGAACGACCGCGACGAGTAGAGTCCCGGTGCGTGTGTACTTCTGTAGCATGGGGCTCCGGACGAGCGCGCGCGGGTCTCTGTGAAGGCGAACGATAGCGACGAGTAGAGTCCCGGTGCGTGCGTACTTCGGTAGCAGGCTCCGGACGAGTGCGCGTGGATCTCTGTGAAGGCGAACGAAAACGGCGAGCAGGGTCCCGGTGCGTGCGAAGTTCGTCCGCCGGAGGCTCCGGACGACAGTGCGTAGGTCTCTGTGAACCAGGCTCTAAGGAGAGGCGGGTTTCTAGCCGGCAAGGGGACCCCTGCGGCTTCCTCAGAGACACGTGGGGAACGAAGGTAGACGAAGGGCGCCAAGGGCGCTTCTGTAAACCAGGCTCTAGGGAGAGGCGGGTTCTTTGCTTCGTCAACGTATGCGTCCTGGCGTGCTTACTCGCTGTGGCGGACCTGCCGGACGAGTTCCCACCTTGAGCAGCCGTCCGTTGCCAAGTCAGTGGCGTCAGTCGCGTCGGATCGAGAAGGGCTTGTTCGTCCGGTGCCGGTGGCACGTCGGAGGGCGTCTCCGGGATCTTCACCGCACCCGACAGCTTAGGGGGCTCTCTAGTATAGAAGCTCCAGAGATCGGACCAGCGCTGCTCCGGCCAGGTAGCACAGACGTCACATGCGTAGTCAGAAGCACACCCAGCGCAGAGGAGGCAGACTGCATGGGTATCCGACGGCCACTGAAATCCTCCGCATTGTGTGCAGGTCCCCAGCAGGCCACTGCAACACACAAACACAAAGGCACTCGGCGGGTGTCGTCAAGGGCCCACCCTAAGGACGGAGAGGGCCCGCCTGACCCACAAAACATACAGAACGTTGTATCGGGGCCGACCGTAGCGGGAGCGTAGTACCAGCCTGGTAACCGCTCCGCTTAGGCCACCCTGGCGAAAGCACACAATCAACAAAGCATGTAACGATTGCCCAAGTACAACCGGCATGGCCCCGCGACTCACTCACCGCCACTGGTCATGGCGCGACATGCCGCTCAAACCAGGGCGGTAAAATTCTTTAGCCAACCAGGCGAAGCGAAGCAGAGGGCCCACCGCTAGGACGACCCAACCGCCAGCGACGCGGAAGCAAGAAAGGTACGCTGCTCAAGCCTGTGCCCCGCCCGGGCAACGGGCCGAAGCCCTCTAACTACCTTACCTCTCTGGCGGCGCAGAACGAGTTGGAGAAGGTTCCATGGCAAGCACTGCACGAGCGGCGCCGTCAGGAAGCGAAGCCTTCACCAAAAGCGTAGTACCACCGAAGGGTAGAAGAACCAAGGGCCAGAGGCCAGTGAACAACGAAGCACGGTAGAGTAGGACCGGTCGAAAAACTCCAAGTGTAGAGGCTAGAGAAAAACACGTCTGAGCGCGTGAGCCTAAGAAGCGTGACTGGAGTTCACACGTGAACAGGCCTGATGGGTAGGAGCGGGAGACAACTCTCGGTCCCTCTACGGGATCCCCGAGTGCTTCCCGGGTTGTGTGGCACAACCGGTTCTTAGGCTAGAATTGAGCAAGGAGTAGACACTCCTTATAGTCATGTCATCGGTAATGGTTTTGAAGAAACAAATGAATTTGTTTCTTCAAAAACATTACCGATGACATGACTGAATGGAAGAATTGCGAACAGGAGGTGGGTGCCGCGCTCCAGCACACCTTAGGGCCCAAGGGCCGTCCTCCCTAACGCAAACTCCCGACGACCCTAGGTAGGTGAATACCTACGGCGCTGAGGCGCCAGGAGGGAGTTGTGCCCCCCGCAAAAAGGCCTCCACCAGAGCGAGGAGTCTCTCTGGCCTGGCAGAGCTCTGCAATCGAGGCGGGCGAAGTCATCCTGCCCGCCAGCCTCCAGTAGCCACGAAGTGCAAGACAGTACAGTCCCTGACGAATGTGACGTTCGTGGCCCTGCAAGTGCCTTGATAACGTACCTGTAGCCTCTAACCTCCCTGAGGGAGGGGTCCTGTAATTCAGAACGTATGACTGAGCTTAACCAGGAAGAACGTCCGGCATGTAGCGTCAGTGCTGCCGGAACCGGCAAAGAGGCGAGCGCGTCCGAAGCGAACGGCTATGTCGTAGGCACCCGTGAGGCTTGTACAGGGATTTGCTACGTGGTCTCCTGGTGGAATAGCGCCCCGTAAGCGGGCGCAAGGTGAACCTGTGGACCAAGGCGCGGCGGTCCAGGTAAGGTATGGTCCGAGAGGAGCTGTACGTAATTGTTCCCTCGAACTGTAGTCAGACAGGGTGAGGCGTAGCTCCTGAAGCTCGTTAACCAATCCACCACGGCAACATCCCTCAGGCGCCGTATGGCTGCAAGGGCAAGACGTAGCATTTCGATGACTCCTCCCGAGGGGAGTCGACAGGAGGCTCCGGACGAGCGCGTGTAAGTCTCTCCGACCCGGGCTCTGAGGAGAGGCGGGTTCCTGCCGGCAAGTGGACCCCCAGCAGGATCCCGGCGGCTTACTAGGAGACGAGTGGGTACCGAGATTGTACGTGGGACGTCGCCAAGCGCGACTCTCTGAACTGGGCTCTGTGAGGCGAGTTCTCTGCTTCTCAAAAGCTGTGTCCGGGCTCGCTCCGTCCGGGTAGCGGCCTCGGTCAAGGCCCCATCCTGTGCCCCAGTCCACTGAAAACGTAGGATCATCCTGGTCTCATGCGCCGATCCTCCGAAGGTGTCCTGGTGTATTCCGTGTGTAGCCACTGGTCCCACCGGGGAAGACTGGCCCAGATCTACCGTCGGTCCAGGTAGCGTCACGCACGGAGGGAGATGAAGTTCTTTCCCCAAGCACCAGGGTAGGGGGTATGCACTGGTCGGAGGATCGCCAGCTGCCCTGATCCTGGAAGAACACCTCCGCTGTCGCGTAGCCGAAGAGGAGAAGCTCCTGTGACCTATCCTTCCCCCCACGAGCAGAAAAAGCAGGCCTAGTAGTCCGCGTCAGATCCAAGCTAAGCACGCTCTTGTCCGCGAAGTCCGAAGGTCGGAGGGTTGGACCTCGAGAAGAATCACGGAAGTAGGAAGCGTAGCTTGAGCAGCCGGGCTTAGAGACGACTAAGGTGAGTAGATTCGACTCCGTGTAGTGGCTAGGCCTCCACCCCGAGCACAGCCAAGCGGTACCACCTGTCCGAAGTACGGCACCCCCCGGGTGCCCAACGAGAGTTGTCGAGATGGTTAGACGTCAGGGAGAAGGGGCTGCGCCTTGGTTCCCCAGTGTCCACGATGGATGAGAACCCCCGGTGAGTCAAGGGGCGATGCCGGGCAACTTCCGCAGCAGGGCGGCGGCGATGAGCTTGGATGTCCCGTCCAACGCCGGCCGAGTGTCCATCCGCGCAGAAGAACAGGTCTGATGGAACCGCAGCACTGGAAGCCGAAGAAGAGGAAGAGGAGAAACGGCTGAGACGTCCGAGCAACCAGTCCGAGGGGTCGTCAGCCGTCAAACTCAGGGTGTCAAAGTCCCGCTGTCTGGAACCGGCGACCGAGGAGGGCTCCGAGGGAGGGAATCCCGCTGACGGCGAACCGCAGGTCGAAGACTCCCTCCGAAGGGGAGAGCGAAGACGGAGCGACGCGGCGAGGTTCTCCCGTTTGCCGAAGGCGGGTTCCGACGAGGAGAACGGCTGCGACGAGGAGGAACGGAACGGAGAGGACGAGGGAAGGGGAAGTGGCCGGTCAATGGGAAGAGGAACGGGATGAACGGGAGTCCGAACGAGATGAGGAACGCGAAGAAGGCGAAACCAGTCGAGGGAGTCCTGATCCGTCAAACGATGAGTGGAGAAGGTCCTCCTACGATCTTGCGAAGCAGAGCGATAACGGTGAGTAGAATCCCAGCGCCTACGATCCTCGCGAACAGGAGGATCCGGATGAGTGCGTGTAAGTCTCTGTGAACCAGGCTCTTGGGAGAGGCGGGTTGCTTGCCGGCAAGGGGATCCCTGCGGCCAGAGATGAGTGGGGAACGAACCAGGCTCTTGGGAGAGGCGGGTTTCTGTGCACTAATCCGTTGAATACTCAAGTGGCGTCTTCTGTGTCGGATCAAGTTGGTTTCGCGCGTCCGGTGCCGGGGGCACAGCGGAAGGCGTCTTGGGCAACTCCAAGCACCCGAGCGGGAAGGTCCTCTTATGATCTTGCGAGGGAGAGCGATAACGTCGAGTAGAATCCCTGTGTCTACGCTCTTCACCACCAGGAGGTTCCGGACGAGTGCGTGAATGTCTCTGTGAACCAGGCTCTTGGGAGAGGCGGGTTTCTTGCCGGCCAGGGGACCCCCAGCGGGATCCCGGCGGCTTCTTCAGAGACGAGTGGGGAACGATGGTGGAGGAGGGACGCCACGAGCGTCCCACCAAACCAGGCTCTTGGGAGAGGCGGGTTCTTTCCACCAGCTGTATCCGGGCGCGCTCTCTAACGGAGGCGGTCTTGACGGTCGAACTCCCACACTGCACTAATCCCTCGATTACTCAGTGGCGTTTTCTGTGTCGGATCCAGCTGGTCTCGCACGTCCGGTGCCGGGGGCACAGCGGAAGGCGTCTCGGCAATCTTCAAGTACCCGAGAGGGTAGGAGTCTCCCTCCTCTAAAGTTCCAGAGATTAGACCATCGCAGCTCCGGCCAGGTAGCACAGACGTTACAAGAGTGGTCGGAAGCACACCCAGCGCACAGGAGACAGACTGTATGGTTATCCGACGGCCACTGGAAGCCTCCGCATAGCTTGCATGTCCTCAGCAGTCCGATAGTGGTCCCTACTCTGGCGCCGCGCAGAGCGAGCGGGACGAGAGGTGGCCCGGAACTGTGTTGATAGTAGTCTCCGCTTCCTTGGAGACGAGCATTCTTACTAGAGTCCCTGGACGTGCACGTGAATGTCTCTGAGCCGGGCTCCGAGGGAGGCGGGCTTTCTTGCCGGTAAGGGGGACCCCCAGCGGGATCCCGCGGGCTTCTTGGAGACAAGTGGGGCAGAAAGTGGAC
Source organism: Semisulcospira habei (assembly GCA_036245525.1). NCBI lineage: Eukaryota > Metazoa > Mollusca > Gastropoda > Semisulcospiridae > Semisulcospira > Semisulcospira habei. The sequence goes on along the minus strand of BTPG01000221.1, from coordinate 2,425 downwards.
ATGGATTCTTGGAAGTCTTAGTCCGGGCGCGCTCCCTCCTGGAAGCGGCCTCATCGATCCAGGCCCACTTCGTGCACTAGTCCACTGAATCCGGTGTGGGGATTCCCACAGGGACGTCCTGGTCTCAAGCGACCGGTGCCAAGGATACGTTGGAAGGTGTATCCACATCCTGCGCATAGGAGACCAGACCCAGTGGTTGTCCGACGGCCACCGGAACATCTGCCTTGCGTGAAGGACATCGGCATGCCCCTCTTCATCGGGGCGGAACGGGATCCTTCAAGCACCAACAGCATAGGTCGCTCCCGCCTGCAGACGCTTCAATGCTGCCATCCGCGCTGCTGAGGCCAGGTGACGCAATCATCCCAATGTGGTAGGAGGCACCTCCCGTGTCGGAAGACAGGCCTAGTCCCAATGGGCGCTGCCTGGACATGAAGAACACACCTACCAGTAGCAGCCGGGCTGGGGCTTACAGCCGAGAAGCTGCTTGTCCTCTCAAGGTGGTAGTGTACTGCAACGTCCTAAGACGTCGGACGTGTGCGTAATTGTCTTTCCGAGCGGGCCTTGCCAGAGGCTGTTCCCGTGCGCTCCCCCTGGCAGCGGCCTCCACGATCCATGCTCGCGCACTAGTCGCGACATCCGGTGTGGCTTCTCTCCCAGGGCAGTCCGTTGTCGTGCGGAAACCCGCAGTGTCTGGAAGGCGCCTAAACCGGTGCCGATCGCTTGCAAAGCAAGCATGGTCGGCGGGGCATCCGGTGCAGTGGCGAAAGACCCCTGGGGGCTGAACTAGCCACTGTCATCTGTGTGAATGGGTAGCGCATCCCTGCAACAGATAACACCCGAAGGCCTGCGGGCGAGTCCTGTGGGACTAAGCCACGAAAGGTAGCCTTCGTAACAACAAAACACACAAGCACCAAGCGGGGTAACAGACTGTCAAGCCTGCACGCCAGCAGTGCAGCAAGAAGGTAGACTCACTGCCCTCAAGCACTAAGGTGAGCAACCAACATATGTAGCAAAAGTCAAACATGTCATGACAGAAGCGAGGTACCAAACTCAGACCTGTTTACCCCCTGGGTGTAGTCAGTGTACTTTCAACTGACTAATTGTGTACTTTGGACCTCACATGTGTAATTATTCCCAAGCCAGTGAGTTGTCAGTTTCTCCAAAAAGTGTATTCTTGGGTAAACAGGTCTGCAAACTGCATGCCGACAACTAGCCGTGCAGTAAGCAAGCAGGCCCACTGCCGCCAAGCGCTAAGGCGAGGGAACAACATATGTACACAAAAGACGAATACGTCATGACGGAAGCGAGGTACCAAACTGCACGTCTGCAATCTAGCAGTGCAGTAACGAGGTAGCTTCACCGCCGTCAAGTGCTAAGGTGAGCAACAACATATGTACCAACCCCTGTGACAAAAGGAGTCAGGCCCCCAAACATTATTACTAAGGGTGACCGTGTGTGGAAAAAAAAAAAAAAAAACCAACACCGGCCGCATGCTGTACCACTCAATACGCAATGACAATCAAGACAAGAAAAACATCTGGGGCAGAAAATCACCACTTTATGTGGACATGCCACGAGGGGCCTGCCCAGCCAAGGAGCGTAAACCCCCCAGCTGCCCGCCGGAACGTATATCCACTCTCTAAGGTACGTGAGTACTTGTCTACCGCGTATGCCTGCGTATGCGAGTGTGCGCTTAAATCCATCACCCGTGAGCGAAAACAGAACAGGCGCTGGTCCCGAACAAACCACGCGATGACAAGGCGTGACTCAAGCTGTGCCACTCAGCTAATCAGGCCATGGAGTAAAAGAATTCTCCACACCCAAGGTACAAAAGCGTAGGAAACTTCTCTACGATTCACCGAAGGTGAGTGGGGGCGCAATTACAGTGAGAAGAAGACGAAAAACTTCGTACCTGCACAACCAGTGCCCAGCCCGGGAACCAGCCGAGGGTCAATCCCGCTACCTTACCTCTCCGCCGAAGGGGAACGGGGGGAGACGTCCAAAAACCCGCCTGGCACGACCGGCGAAGACTGATCACCGGACAGCTCACCAGAGGCCGAAGCGCAGGCGCCAAGCAGTGGGGACGAGAAAACCACGCAGCAGCACAGGCAGGGCCGACGAAACGATCCTATCTCCCGCTCTTCATTCCAACAGCAAGTCCGAACCCGAGAACGGTCGAAAACCAAAGTCCGTAGGCTAGAGCCGAGCGCAAGACGACCGAATCGTGCGCCTAAGTAGACTAGACTGGGGGATTATGGGTACCCGGCTTCCGGGTGGTGGGTATAGGGAGACAACTCTTGGTCCCCTCGGGGTTCCCCGAGTGCCTCCCGGGTTGTGTCTTAACACAACTGGCTCTTAGGCTAGAATGAGTAAGTAGTAGACACTTCCATTCAGTCATGTCATCGGTAATGTTTTTGAAGAAACA